>PVHY01019380.1:0-27481 GCA_004024945.1 Uropsilus gracilis
GGAGGGAGGGAGGGAGGGAGGGAGGGAAAGAGAGGAGAAAGGAAGAAGGGAAGGACAGAGGGATGGAGTACACATTAAAATACATCATATTAGATTTATAACTAGACAAATTTAAAAGAATCAAAATGAAAGTAAAACACAATTTTGTGTAAAGATTTAAGCGCCATTATCAAAAATAAGATATTTTTTCCAAGGTACATAATATAATTAGGATGGCTGGGAGCCCAGCAGCCTCTCAATGGCTGCATTGATATCACCTCCTGTTGCTATTAGAGCCTGCAAGTTTGCTTCACGATTTAAGAACCCCATTGCGTTGAGCTGTTCCAGTTGTTGCTGAAATCTGACTTCTGGATTCGACAGCTGTGGAGGATTTGCTCCAGCCAGAGCCTGCACCATTTGCTGAATGAACTGCTGGTTGGGTCCAGATTCTGATGTTGGGCTCACAGTTTCACTGGGTGCAGGACTAGACAAGGTGGGCCCAACGGAGCTTCCAGAGCCAGTGGAGCCAGGATTACCTGCAGGGCCAGTGGGTCCTATGGGCCCAATGGGGCCTATGGGGGTAAAAGGGACAATGGGGCCTATAGGACCTATGGGTGTAACAGGGCCTACAGGGCCTATAGCAGTTCCCAGCACTCCCACCCCCACACCTGGAGTGAAGCTTGGAATGAGACCAGGTGCTTCAGTAGCTAATGTCTGTAGCCCCTGCTGGATCTGCATTAAAGCCTGCATAGCTCTTGGATTTGACATGGCTGACAGCGTGTCTGGATTCTGCATCTGCTGCAGGAAAGCTGGGAGCTGTGGACGCATCTGCTCCTGCAGCTGAGGATTTGCAGTGAACATAGGGCTATTCAGCATCATCTGTGCAGCCAAATCTGGATTCTGGCTCAGTGACTGCATCATATTTCTCATGTAGGGTGCCGAGAGCATATTCTGGATCAGTTGAGGGTTTTCTGTTATCTGTTGCAGTAAGCTCTGCATACCTGGAGTACTGAAGATGCTGGCCACATAATTGGCAGCAGCCAGCGTGTTCCCACTAGCATTGCTCGAGCTACTGCCAGATCCACTGCCACTGCTGGTGGTTGTGCTGGTGGTTGCAGAATTCTGAGTAGCCAGTGGTGGTGCCCATGGATTGGGTAGTGGATCCCGATTTTCGGTGCGGGAAGGTTGCACACCTTCCCCAGAGGAAGAAGTGCTCCCCACGGATGCAAAGGGATTACCCCCAAACTGCTCCTGTGCTGCATTCAGCATAGGTTCTTGAATGTCAGTGTACATGCGCCTTAGAGCATTGTAGCCACCTGGGATGCTTTCCAGATTGCTGAGAGCCAGGTCCTGATTTCTCATCATCTCTTGCATCATGGCAGGATTTCTGGCTATTTCGAGGGTCTGCCTCATTATATCTGGGTTGTTGAGCAGGTGGCTGATTTCTGGGTTTCTCTGAATCAATTGTTGCATCTGTGGATTGGCCATAATGAGCTGCCTCATAAGATCAGGATTTGAAAGCATGCTCTGAACAAAGGGATTTTCCATGATTTGGATCATCATCTCAGGACTGGACAGAAGCTGCTGCTGCATCTGGTTCTGGAGCTCAGAGAAGTTGGTCGAGCTCAAACCCAGGCTGCTAAGGCCTGCAAGTCCTCCCAGGCTCCCCAACCCAAATGGGCCGCTATTTGTGGAAGTAGGTGTGGAGTTACTTCTGGGAGTTGACGCCGAGGTAGTATTAGTTCCCGCGGCATTGTTAGACTGTGTGGACTGGCCCTGAGGTCGGTTTTGGCTTTTGATGACAAGGTGAACAGTCAGTCCATCATGGATGCCGTGCTGGATCAAGGTATCTTGATCTTTTAAGATTTTTCCGGCAAAAATCAGCACTAGCTGATCGGTCTGGGATTTGAAGCGTTTGGAAATCGCTTCCTTAAATTGCTGAACCGAGCTATTCTCAGGCACAGCGAATTCCTCTTTCTCTTTGGGGGTCTTTACTGTGACTTTGATGATTTTGGGCTCAGCCGAGCCAGAGGCCGGGCCTTGGGCTGTAGCAGGGCCGCGGGAGGGGCGCGGGGGACCGCTGCTTTCGCCGTTCTCAGCCATGGCGGCCGCGGTGACGCAGGCAGGGAAGGCGCGGGCGGGCAGGCGAGAGAGAGCGAGGGAAGGAGGAAAGAAGAACCGCCGCCTCAGCAGGCTGGGCCGGGCCAGGCGGAGAGCGCGGAACACCGTACCTCTGTGATGAAGATTGCGGTTCCTAGGTCGTCTGCTGAAGGAAGAGCTCCGTGTAGGCCGCAGGCCGAGGTCTCCGCGTTCCGGTGTCAGGGCTTCCGCTGCTGCCGAGTGATCCCACCGCACTCACTCCCAGCAACTCCCGCAGCCGCCGCTCCGCCCGCTCCTCCCCGCCCGGTCCCCTCCCCCAATTCGGTGCTTGCCTCCCCACCCCGCTCTGCTGACGCGGCGCCAGGCCCAGAATGATTGATTCGACTTGGTCAAAATTAAAAACTTGTGTATTAGGGCCGGTTTGCGGGTGGAGGGAGGAAGAAGAGGAACGGGAGGAAGGGTAAGAAAGAGAAACAAAAGAGAGAGACAGAGATACCGACAGACGGACAGACACGGAGAGACAGGGACACAGAGAAACAAAGAGAGACTAGAGAAGAGATGGCACAAGGGAGGGATGGGAGTCAGCTTCTGAAAAGAATGGTGTAATGTAGTATGTATAATATAATACATATATCTAATTTGTTGTCAATAAAGCAGTTAAAGGATGAAAGCCTGAAAGAAACCATACTCAAAATAAAGGACAAAAAATGAATAAAAAATTCGACCAAAAGAAAATAGGAAAAGATTAAAGATTAGCAGCCCCCATCTAAGGGAGAGAATCCAGGGAGCATGCTTTTTACAAAAGAAGTGCAAATAGCCAATGGGCATATGAAAAGATGATTAAGCTCACTAATACTCAACGGAATTCAAATTAAAGCAAAAGGAGTCTACTTCTGGCTTATCAGTGGGTAAAGAAGAAAAATAATGATAAACCTTATCAATTACAGAGAGCTGATTAAATACTCATTAAGTGTTTCAACCTTGATTTAGAAATATCTCACTTAGAGACCGCACTTATGAAAATAATTAGATAAGATGCAAAAAACATGTCTTAAGTATGCAGTTTATAATAAAATACAATAACGTATGGAGTTTTAAAAAACTATTTTAAATATTTTGCATATATAAACTGTCTTTAAGTGTTTGTGTGAAAATAAATCTGGAGCACTATACACCACTATGTTAATGATGGTTAGTGTGTGTTGAAATTATGAATTATTTCCTTTTAAAATGATTTTTATGTGCTCATTTGTATTTTTTAATTCAAAAAGTATTTGGGAGAGATTATAAATAGAAATTGACAATATATAATAGTGAAAGACATTAGCATGTTAACTAGTTAGGTTACAAATTAAGTACAAATAAATTAAGATGTAGCAGATGAATAGTCAATTAATTTTGAAATTATGTACAAATTTCTAACTCTGGTTTATACTACACAGAAAATACCCTTCTACCCCCAGTTAGCAATTAATAGCAGTAGAAAATCATTAAGTCACAAAATAATAAATATTGCCGTAGGTAAAATTATAGGTATGTGATGTCTATCAATACAACAATAGTACAATTAATATATTTATAGATTACAGAAAATAAAAGGAATGAAGTATAGCTAAACTTATATATAAATAAAAAACCTAATTAACACAACAATTTATGGCATCTATAGATAAATTCATATGTCTGCAAAGCTACTGGAAATATACCAAAACAACTCATAACAAACTTGTACCCATGAGGAAGAGAAAATGGAATAGAACATAGGATGTTGATTAAAGGGAAATGGAATCTGTAAAAAATGTATGTCATCTTTAAAATGGAAACAAAGATGGCAAAATAACAATAGTGAATTCAAGGTGACAGGAATATAACCTTTATAACACTATTGCATTTTTGTATTTTTAATTTTCTCAAACTATAAAAAAAAGTTAGGAAAACATCACAAGTCATCTTTAATCTCAACAGGAGAAAAACTTGATTTTAATAATGAAAGTGTGAGCAAAAGCTAAAACACTTAGCTATTAAAAAAGAATGAAGTACTTTGAAAGAAAACATAAGTCAGAGTTGTAACAATGAATTTAAAAAAATGAGATATTACACATCAGTAATTTTGAAATTACCCTGCATGTGGTTTGAAGACCTTTTAAAAAGTATACAGCTATTAGGCCCCAACTTATGAAGATATATTAATATACAATATTGTGTAATTTTAAGATATATAATTCATTGAGTTAATACTTATACATTGAAAAATAATTATCATTGTAGTAATGACTAACACCTCCTACATGACACGTCTTATTCTTTGTAGTGTTAGAACATATAAGATTTACTCTGTAATAACTATGCCATACATTAGATTCTGGTATTTATAATCTTGTAACTGCAAGTTTTTATCCTTTGACCAACATCTTACTCACTTTCCACACTTCCCACTCAGACCTGGGTACCACCATTCTTTACTTCTCTATTTCTGTGAGTTCTGACCAAAGCACTATAACTTAAATTCTCTTCCTTCACCAGGGAATCATGCTTTTCTCTGTTTTATTCCAAAATATATCCATTTAATGTTTTAAGTTACTTACAGGGAAATAAAATTAACATTCCAGTGGTTGAATGAATATAGACTTATTAGCAAGAAAATCATTAATTAATTAGCCAAATCTTAAAGAGCTATAAGACAAATACTTAAAAATTAGAATTTTATGAGTAGATTTAATCATAAATAAAAGGTATATTTTTCAAAACATTGTACAAATTTTTTGTACAAATTTTTGATAAAACAACAAAAATGGACAACTATTTTGCTGTTCTAGAAAGATATATTATCTAGATATACTGTTTTACAAAGATATACAAAATATATTAAAAAAGTAGAAAACCTTAATGGATCATGTAAGAAACTATAAGAAAAAAGTTAATTATTAGTTATTTTAAAAATCAGCTTTCTTGTTTAAGTGGCAAGTGAGCTGATGTTTTTTTTTTCTCCTCTCCAAATTTCACTGAACTGACAGAAATGTCATGGCAAAAATAATTAATCCCTAAGAGTATAGAAACCTGCAGATTCCCCTCTATGAATCCTCATGCCAGATACCAAAAATATATTCTAAAGGAAAACTGAATTTGCAGAAATATTAAAACCATTATTTATATAATCTGTTAGCACAAGACTGAGGTGCACCCAGGGACCTCAAAATGTTAAGAGGTACACATTTTAAGAAGATTCCAGCCATACATGTACACAAAGAAAACATGTTGCTTTTTTTTAAGATTTTTTTTAACTTGCTTAATTTCACATCTTTAGCTATTCCAGGGTTCTCCCACCACCTTATCAACCATAAACCATCATCTTAGTCTTTGCCTCTTCTACTCTCGCTTTCCCCACTTCCCCTCTCATTCACCATGCTTCAATTTTGCTGAGAGTTAGTTTTAAATTTTTCTTGTCTGTCTGTTTGTTTTCCCTTTATCCATCATATAAGTGAGGTCATTCAGTTTTTCTCTTTTTCTTTCTGACTTATTTCTGCTAGCATGATTCCTTCTAGTTTCATTCATGTTGCTGCAAATGACATGTGGTATATGTACATGATGGAATATTATTCATCAAAAAAGAAAACATATTCTTAATGTGAAAGATATTAAATGGAATTAGTATGCATAGAGAGAGAAGAAAGAATATTCTTAATAAAACTCTAAGAATTATCCATCCCCTCATGAACAAATTCTTAACTGGCCATGCTGAGGTTCAAAACCTTGCCACAGGTCTAAGGCAACTACTGGCAGGGAATAGCAAGAATGGAGGAAGGCAGGTTTAGAATAAAAGGAACAACATCAAAGTATAGATAAAGATAATAGCTACAATTGGCTCAACCAAAGTTAGCCTTCCTATGTGTCTCTCACCCATGTGTCTATTCCAAGTGTCTTTGCGTGTCTCTTCTCCCCACAATTCCTTAGATGACTCCTCAAGTCCCTAGGTGTAAGTCAAAATTAGAGAAACAAGAAGCCCAGAACCAATCTGGCATCCATGTTATGTAGCTTCACCTGACCACTCAGCTATGGCCTTAGTTTCCAGTAACTCTTGGAGTCAGAAAGTCCAATTCTTGACAAACTGCATGGAAGTGGGACTGCAGAGAATGATGCCTCCCTTTCACGGAGGTGTGGCTATAAGAAAATCACTCCTATTTGGTTTTGCTGTGACTTCTATGGTGATGAACATCTGGAGGTTCAGTCTCAGGACACAGTCTTTTTTAGGTTTTCAGTGTATACACAGGAAATAAAAATCAGTCATGAAGAATTGCCCATTGATGGCTATGTGGCAAAATACTCCATTTCTAGAATATCAGCTTAAGAAGAAGAAATGTAAAAGCAAAAATCTGGTGTTATCAAATAGCAAATAGACTATCAGAAAAACTCAAAGAAAAAAACCATAAAGAATCTTAAAATTGGGTCTACTGTTGAAAATAATTTTCTCCACCATTGTCCCCAATTCTATGAAAAAATCAGTTTGATCAATTTTTGTATATTTAGAGGGGAGAAAAACCAATTTTGTTGGACTGCTCCATAAGGGATTTTAGATTGGGCTCTCAACATCTGATCTATATATGGTTCATGATCAAGGTGACAGTGTTAATATACTCTTACTTATATTCCCTCTTGTGTTTTTCAGGGGTTTCTAGGCCTGTCAATGGAGACAAATTTCCCCACCATCAATGGAAATCTCTGGAAGCTTAAAAACTGGCAGGTACTCTTCTTACCTCAGCTCAAATTCAAGTACCAGTAGAATTTACATCAGAGTCATATAATGAACTATGTTTCAAATTCTGTAGTTTAAGGAGGGACAAATAGTGGCATTCTACTCACATTGAAATGCCCAGGTTGTTTGTTCACATAAACAATACATGTACCTACAAAAAGCAGTCTAAACAAGGCAAATGTGAAAAATCAAAACAGGTCTATTAAAAAATCACTCATAAAAATCAAAATTGTGAAAATTAAAAATTAAAAATCAAAACCAAGTTTTGGAGTCAAATAACTAAAGTCAGAGAATAAGGTCACATGTTTCCAGTTGTCATCCTATATACTTTAGATTTTGGAAAGGGGGAAAAAGAATTAGAGTAATTACCAAGGCAGGCTCATGGCCTTCCTTATTTATTGTCTCAGGGAAATATTCATCTGGGAAAGATGAAAAAGAAAAAGAACATTTAAGCTTTTGTCTGTCTCTTAATTAAACATCACAAGAACAGTAGATTTTGAACTCTGAGTCATTTCTTTCTGGGGCTATCTTCACTCTGGAGTGATATATCTAGGATTTTCTTGCTGCAGTTTTAAAGAAGTATAAGTGGTCAGCAACTTTATAAGGACAAGACCATTTTTTTTTAAATTTTTAATTTATTTATATATAAATTTCACAACATTGTAATTCCAGGGGGTTACCACCCCACCCTCCCTTCCCTCCCCCCCCCTTTTCCCTCCTCCTCAAAGTTGTGCACTTCAGTTTGGTGCTTAGCTTGTTTTGACTTTTCCTCAAATCTTTTGTTTATTTTTTCACTATATCCCATATATTCGTGAAACCATTTGGTTTCTATCTTTCTTTATGACTTGTTTCTGCTACTATGATTTCTTCTAAGTACATCCATATTGTTATAAATTTTGACTGGAAGAAAAAAATGTGGTATATATATATATATATATATATATACACACAATGGAATATTACTCATCAATTAAAAATGACAAATTCGACAAATTTATAACAACAAGGACAAGACCATTTCTCTGACAGTTGACCTTGGGAATCTCCACAATGCCAGATCTTGAGTAAGACCAAATCAACATTTTCAAAAGGATACAATGGTTAATGGGGAGGCATAGACATTCTGGAGACAGAATAGTTATTAGTCACACCTCAAATTTCTTGTATTTGTTTTATGATTTGTTTGATGCTATAGTCTTGTTATATTTGGTAAAGTGTTCCAAACTGAAGCTTGTGATGATCTTTCAAGAATAAATATAAAGGGACTCAAAGGTATCCCATTTCTAGGAGCCATTCTAATTTGAAGGAGCCATTTTAATTTGATGAACAAGTCAGGACTCCAAAGTAGATGAATTTCTTAGTATAGTTCCACTAAGGTCTTCTTTGAGGTATGATTCATTTTCTGTTTTTCCAGTATGTTGAGGTCTCTAGGCAGTAAACAGGTTCCAAATAATGTGTAAGACATTCAGTTCTTTCTGAGCAACCTCTAAAATAAAGGTCCATTTTCGCTTTGAATGATGTTTGACCATTCAAACAGAGGAAATACTTCCTTCAGCAATGGTTTGGCAACTTTTCCAGACCTAGTGAAAGGATAGCCAAAAAAGTATCTAAAAAGACCAAAAGATACTTAAAATCACAAGCAGCCCTGGATAAAAGACTTTTGGGTAAAATCCAATTGCCAGTCTTCAAAAGAGGACCTACCACTGGTGAAAATGTGGAGAAAAGGGAACCCTCCAATACTGCTGGTGAGAATTCAAAATAGTTCAACTCTTGGAAAACAGTATGGATGTATCTCAAAATATTAAAAATAGCTCTGCATATGACCCAGTAATTCCACTCTTAGGCATCTACTAAAAAAAAATTCAAAAATATCCTTTTAATAAATTATATGGGTTTTTCTTCAAAGAATTCAAAAATACTAATTCAAAAGAAAATTCATACTCTCATATTTATTTCAGTATTATTTACTATAGCTAAATTATGGAAATAGGTTATGTGACCCAAAACAGATGAGTAGACCAAAAAGATGTGGTATATATACAGATACAGAATGGAATACTACTAGTGATCAGAAAAGATAAACTCAGGTCATTTGCAATAAAATGTATGGAACTTGATGGGAAAATGTTAAATGAAGTAAGTCATAAGAAGGATAAATTTTGATGGTATCACCAATAGGTGGAATATAAAGTAGTTAAATGAATAGTCAGATAGATAAACTTAAAGACTACCTTAAAGCTTCATCTTTCAAAGGATATTGTTTTCTCTAGGAATTCTGCTCTGTTCTACAACTACCATTCTTATAGAATCTTCATTTTTGTCATGTACTTTAATTCTGTCAGCCAAAAGCACTTTCCTTATCCATTCTTAGATTTTTGGTGGCAACACTTTATGTTTTTTGGGGAACACACAATGTGAATAGCAACTTGAATCACAAAGCATGTACAGGAGATACTTGTAGGTATAATGCCTGATTTGGGGGTAAGAAAGTAAACTGGTACAGGTTCAATAAAGAGGTCATGAAAAAGGAAGGTTCTGGATAGTCTTCCACATATACAGCTATGTTAGTTGTTTGTGTTGCCAAAGTGGCAATCTAGAGGTATTATGAAATTTTCTGATTTGGCCTTTCTGACTGAACCAATTGAAAACTCAAAACTAAGTAATTTCAAAATAGCATTGGTAATTCTACTTGAATAATTAGGCATGAAAAAAGAGATAAAAGGAATTCAAATTTGAGGTGAAGTGAAATGAACCCCACTATTTGCAGATGCCTTATTAATATACTTAGAGAATCCAAAATACTCTAATAAAAATCTAACAGATAATAAACAAACATTTAAGTTGCAGGATACTAATATAATACACAAAAATCAGTTACATTTTTATATACTATATATCAGAGAAAGGGAAAATAAAGAATACATACAATCCCAACAGAAAAAAATAAGTGAGAAAGACATTCCCGTGAATAAAATTAATGAAGTAGGTGAAAGACAATACAACTCTGCTGGAAGATATAAAAGAAGACACATAGAAATGGAATGATAGCTCATACTCATGATTACCCACAGCAATTTACAGACTCAGTACAATAGCTATAAAACTACCAAGGATTTTTTTCAAGGAAATTGAAATTGAACAATTATCATACATATGATACCACAAAAGACTTCAAATACCTATTGCAGTCCTGAGAGAAAAGAGGAAATCCATTTCTGGAAACAACTACAAGTGGCAAAAAAATGAGGAAAACATAAATAGTTGGGACTACATCAAAGTAAAAAGCTTCTGTACAGCAAAAGAGACAATGAACAAAACAAAAACAAAAAGAAACCCAAATGACTGGGAGAAAAGTTTTGCCCTCCAGACTTGTGATAAGGGTCTGATAACAAAGATCCACAGAGCTCACACAACTCAACAAAAATAAAGCAAAAAGCCCAGTCAAAAAATGGGGAGAAGAACTAAAAAGACACTTCACCAAAGAGAAAATACAAATGGTCAATAGGCATATGAAAAAATGATCCACATCACTAATAATCAGGGAAATGCCAAGTAAAACCACACTAAGATACCATTTTACACCAGTAAGATTGACCCATATTAAAAAAAAAAGGCAAAACCAAGTGTTAGTGTGGATATGGAGGAAACTAAACTCTAATACTCTTCTGGTGAGAGTGCAAACTTGTTCAGCCATTATGGAAGACGGTGTGGAGGACCCTCAAAAAATTGAAAGTGGAATTACCATTTGACCCAATAATCTCACTACTGGGAATCTACCCAGAGGACGTGAAGACACTAATTAAAAAGGATATCTGTATGTACATGTTTACTGCAGTTCTGTTTACAATTGCCAAGATATGGAAACAACCCAAATGCCCCAAAACCGATTAATGGCCGAAAAAATGTGGTGTATGTACATGATGGAATATTATGCATTGATCAAGGAGGAAAAACATATGTCATTTGCAGAAACATGGATGGAGCTAGAAGGACTCATATAAGCAGAAATAAACCAGAAAGAAGAAGAGAAATATGGAATGGTCTCACTTGTATGAAGGATATAGGAAAAAACAAACAAATGAATAAGAAAAATTAGAAACAACCAACATAATCGAACCATAGAGTGAGAGGGGGGAAGAGGAAGAAAATGGGGAGGTGGAGGGCATAAAAAATTAAGATGGTTAATGGGTGTTAAGGAAATGGGAGAAACCTGGTGTACACAATGTTTTATATATATATATATATATATATATATATATAATTAAAAAAAATAAATAGACCCACAAACAAAACTGGGTTCCAAACTATTAGCAAACAGAAGGCAAAACAAAGCAAATGGCAACATGTACACCCAATTAATTTGTACAACAGAGGAAAGAACAAATACCTAGAATTCCAAGTAATAGATGTGAAAGCTATGTTCTCAGTATGAAACACAGATTTTAAAATGACAGAAAACTTAGAGAAGCAGATGAATGTTTTAAGAATTAAAACCAATGGACTGAAAACAGAAAATGAACCTCAAAAGATAAAAATGATTTCAGGATTTCAAAAGAGAAACATAGGGGTTGAAAAACTCAGGAAAAATCCCAGAATTAGAATATTTCAAGTGGAACAATGACTCATTGTAACTCAGTGTGACTGAAGATAAAATTCATTGTATAAATAATCTAGGTAGAAAAGGAAAGACAACAATGAAATTAAAGGAGTGGAAAACATTCAGAGAACTATCTTATTCCAAGGAAAAAGGCAGCATAACATAAACATAATTTGAATACCAGAGGGGAAAGAAAGAAACAGAAAATATATTTAGGCTAATAGTGGAGGAAAACTAGTTAAGTTAGAAAAAATCTACAAGTAAAGAAAGCTATCTAGAAAAAAACAACATCATTAGGGAGACATATTTCACATAATACACCAAAATCAACACAAAATGGATCAAAAATTTGTATGTAAAACTTCAAACCATAAAGTACAGAAGAGAAAATAAGGCAATGCATTCCAAATAATGTTGTAGAGTGAAAAAAAACACAACTAAAACTAAACGATACCCTATTGAATGAGAGAAAATATTTCCATATCATACATCTAACAAAATATTGATATCAAAGATACACAAAAAACTCTGTAAAAATAAAACTAATAACCCAATCAAAAAATGGGCAAAATAATTTAAGAGACATGTTTTCAAAGAAGACATCAAAATGACCATTAGGCACCTGAAAAAAATGTTCAGAAAATCTAATTATTAGAGATACAAATCAAGGCCACAGTTGGATATTATCGCACCCTTTTGAAAATGGCCCATATCTAAAAGACAACAGACAATCAGTGCTTGTGAGAATGTGGAGAAAAGAAAACCATCTTATACTGCTGGTGGGAATGCAAATTGGCCCAACCCTTATGGAAAGCTATATGAATATGACTTAAAATAATAAATATGGATGTAACATTAAACTTAATAACACTATTTACTATAGCTAAACTATGGAAACAACTATAGTACCCCAGTACAGATGAGTAGACAAAGATGATGTGATATATATGCCCAATAAAATACTGCTTAGTGATCAAAAAACCTAAATTCATTCCATTTGTGATAACATAGGTGGAGCTGACAGGATAATGCTAAGTGAAATAAGTCAGAAGGAGAAGAATAAATACCAGTGGTATCACTAATATGTGGAAATATTAAATAAATAAATTTATAATCAGATAAAAGCAAGCTGAAAAACTAACCCTTAGTAGCGGAGTACACCAGAACTGAAACACCAAGGAAATGGGTGGTCAGGGAGAAACAAATGATGGGAAACAACAAAGAGAGAGGAACTCAATCATTTATAGTGTTAGAATATGGGCAAGTTGTTTGTGGATGCACTATATAATACATGATGGAGATATTTCAATATTACCTCAGTTAAAAAATAACAAATAGATTTTTTTTTTAAAAAAGTCAAAGGCTTAGGTGTCCATCCCTCTCTTGCACTGCAAGCTCTAAATACTATATATATATATACATATATATATATATACATATATATATATATACCAAATGGGAAGAATTAATATCTATAGCACCTTGCAATTTGGTTAATATCTGCTTTATTATCTATAGTACTGTGTTCAGTGAATGCTAACTATCTGGGTATTTTCTGGAGCATTTGGATTCATGTCTGTGTAATTACTATAAATTTGAATAATCTTTCAAGAAGTTCAGGAGAGTCACTTTTGCATTCAGTCCTGGCAGAATGGCTCAATAAAGTTGAGTGGTAAGAAGGAACTTTCTGCCATCAAGGAGGTAGTCACATTCATGGAGAAATTCACTGTGGTATGTACTTTCTATTTAAAGAAAATTCCTTCCTTCCTTCCTTCCTTCCTTCCTTCCTTCCTTCCTTCCTTCCTTCCTTCCTTCCTTCCTTCCTTCCTTCCTTCCTTCCTCCCTCCCTCCCTCCCTCCCTCCCTCCCTCTCTCCCTCCTTCCCTCCCTCTCTTCTTTTTCCTTTTTCCTTCTGACATTTTTCCTTTTGTGGTATTAACATACAAATATCCTTCACCTATTTATTCCCTTTAGGAGTTAAAAAAAATTTATTTCTAGCATGTATGCTAGACCACCTATCTCCTTGGTGTTTCAGTTCTGGTGTACTCTGCTACCAAGGGCTAGTTTTTCAGCTTGTCTTTATCAGATTTTTAATTAATTTATTTAATATTTCCACATATTAGTGATACCATCTGGTATTTATTCTAACAAGTATGCTAGAAATACGTCAAGGATCCTAAGATCTTCTGTGCTATAAATGTTGACTTCTTTTGTAGTTCACCTCTAACCTTTCCATTTTCATTATACTATGTTTATATAGAAGTCAAAAATTCTAATCAGGGGAATACAATGATGTTATATATACATATATGCATAAATATGTAAACAACAAAATGATTAATGAAAAGTAAAATAATTTAAAAAGTATAAAATAGGAAAAAAGTAAAGAAAAGAAAATTTCCAGGTACCAGTAGATGCCTTTTCAAGACGGACTGAATTTCCTTTTCAGGTTGAAACAGCGACCACGAAGGGACTTTTTAACTTTGACTTAAACACATACAGGTCTGCTTCTCTTTGCTTAGCAGACTGCAAAAGCCTTTCCTTAGCACTTGCCTTTACTTAAGTAGACACACCTATGCCTGCTTCTCTCTCTAGGAAGCAGGTTACAAGCAGGCCATTTACCTTTAGTCTTTACCTTAAACTTGAGTACCTCTGCCTGCTTCTCTCTACAAAGCAGGCTGCAAACTGTTTAGCATTTTTACTGTACCTACCTACTATTGATATGCAAATGTTAGCTACCAGTTTTTTTGCTTTTTAAAAAAAAAATTTTTAAGAAAAAAAACCTTAAAGACAGTTTAAACTCTTGTGGGTTTTTTCCACCATCCCCAGCCTTCTCAACCAAAATACCAACCAATGCAAGACTATCAGTGCAGACTAATTTATTTTTAACAAAGTGATTTTTAAATTACTGCAGAAGAAACATATAAGACTCAGATTACTTTAGCATTGTTTAAAACCTTTTTTAGCATTGTCTAAAGTCCTTTCCCCAGATTGCCCAAAAATCCTTAGTCTTTCAGTCCTGATCATCTCACCAATGTCAGCCAGAGTTCAATCTGCGTGTTTAAAGACATCTTTTTTTAAGCACGCTCCTTTGGCATGCTCCAGCTACTCCATGCCATCCTCTTCTTGTCATCCAAGCAGAAACTTCATGGTACTGGACCCAGCAAAGTTCACTTTCTTTTCAGGCCTAACTTTTGCACGGCCTCTTCCAGACACCAGTCAAACTCAGCAAAGCAAACTCTAACACAGAGTTCAAATCTGCAAACTCCTTAACTGCATTTAACACACATGCTGCCAGCCTGGGTCAGTCAAAGGCTGCAGGCCCCCAGGCCTTGGCCACCTGGCCAAGTCCACATGGCTCACATCTTTACCTTACAAAATGGCTGATTCCAATCTCTCCTCCATTAAATCTCTCTATTGGATCTCCATACTGGATCCGATTCCCTCTCTTTGTTTCCACACCTTTTATATACTCTGATTTCCCACCTTCCAGGAACCACACCTGGACCATTTTACTTCTTTCTCCCCCCTGCATCTCCCTGAAGGGAAATTCCACCTAAGGCCATTCTCACATTTTAGCATACCTGTCCTTAAAATCTGCAATCCTAAACAGGAGACGATGCGGGCGGGGGTGGGGGGGGTGGGGGGGTGGAGTAGCACATCCTATCAAGGTCCTGATTGGATTCTATAAAAAGAAAATATTCTGTTTGCAACAGTGTAGTTAGTAAATGCTATGCATGTAGTTTTAATACTTGCTTTAGATTTAAATTATAGTTGTTATATATCTGATTCATGTTTCTTTATGTGAACAAAATAAAATTATTCAACATAGAAAAATACAAAGTGGAAATTAAAATAACTCTGAAATATTTTTTCTATAATAGTAAAGAAACTGATATAATTTCCACTCTTGATGTAATAGATCTAGACCACTTAAGTTTAAATCTTAGTTCCACTATTTCTACTTATTAGTTGTACAGTACTGGACAAGTAACTTAACCCTTTGGTACCCCACATTTCTTCATTTATGAATTTATGAATTCATAAATTCATTTATGAATCAAATCAATTGACATATAAAATCAAGTGACTTGACATATCTCAAGCTTTTAATAGTACCCATTCATACATAGTAAGCACTATAGAAATAGTAGTATTGTTGTTATTAGAAGAAACAGGAACTTCATGATCTTCTGGGAAGTAGGTAGGTACAATTTTTTTGAAGGAGAGTCTGTTCATAAGCATTGTTAAATAAAATATGCAGACAATTTTACTTAACAATTTCTCTTTTAGGAATTTATCCTGAGGAATTAATTCCTATTGCTGAAATCTGAGATGACTACAATAGTTAAATATTTCAATGTTGAATTGTTGGAGGGTATTTGCCATTAACATAGCTGATACCATGCATTGATAATAAATGAAAAAAAAGGGAGTTACTTCCCTGTTGCATTAGAATTGTAAATTTCAAGGCCATGCCAAGGTGTGGTGCCTTCATTAGAATTCATAGTTTCTTTTCAGAAGGCTAGAAGGGGGAAGAGGAAGGAAAACAAGATTTTTGTACTGTGAGATTATTGACAAGGCTCTGTTCCCAGAAGTATGGAAAAATCCAAAAAGAAAGATATAAAAAGGGCTTACAAGAACAAAGGACTTAGCCAATTTTGGAGGAGGATGTGAGTCTGGCTAAGGCAGAATGGTGCCCATGTCCTTTGGCCCAGCTCAGTGAACTCATGACCTTCACATGCATAAGCTGAGTGTGTATGCTGAAGGCATCTAAAGAGTTTGAAGAGTTTGGAGATTAGAACTTTGTGTTGGAGCTTGTCTTATATAGTTTGACTCAAATGCTTTTGGAAAGGCTGTGAGTGAGGCCTAAGACGATGAAGTTGCAATTGGTTCTTGTATCTTGGAGTTTTTCTCCAAGAGAGGAGGAATGCTGAAAGAAAAGAACAGATGACACCTTTGACCATGTGCTTGGAAGAAGTTGAAACATACCAAAGGAGGGAAAGAGGAATGTCCTACTTTTAGAACATGTGCTGCTGAACTAGACTGATTGGACATGTTTGTGGTAACTGGTAAATTTTCATATTTATCCTGTAGTACATATTTAGGTAATCACTTTCTTGTTTAGTGGTAAATAGTTTTGAAATAGGGCGACCAGAAAAATACTTTCTGACTTAACACACATATAGGCCTGCTTCTCTCTCTATAAAGCAGGCTCAAAACAATTTACATTAGCAATAGCCTTTAACTTGTACTAGATATACCTATCTACCTGCTTCTCTCCCTAGGAAGCAGGCTACAAACTGTTCATTAGCATTTTCACTGATCACCTTTACCACTGATATGCAAAAGACAGCCAGCTGCTTCCCAGCTCCCAGCTCTTAAAACTGCAGAAAAGAAAAACTTAGAAACACAGTTTAAACTCTCATGGGTTCTTCCCACCATCTCCAGCCTTCTCAACCAAAATACCAAGTCAAAGCAAGTCAAAGTGCAGACTAATTTTTTTCTAACAAAGTGATTTCCTAATTACAAAAGAAACATGTAAGTAAAACTCAAATTACTTCAACATTGTCCAAAACCTTTCTCAACATTGTCCAAAGTCCTTTTTTAGACTGCCCAAAAATTCTCAATCTCTCAGTCCTGATCATCTCACCAATGTCCGCCAGTCAGAGATTCTCTCCATGTGTTTGAAGACATCTTTCTTTGGCATGCTCCTTTGATGTGCTTCAGCTTCTCCATGCCGTCTTCTCCTTGCCCTCCAAGTCATTGAAGGAACTTCATGGTACCGGACCCAGCCAAGTTCACTTTCTATTCAGGCCTGACTTTCGCACAGCCTCTTTTAGCCACAAGTCAAACTAAGCAAAACAAACTCCAATACAGAGTTCAAATCTGCAAACTCCTTAACTGCATTTAGCACACATGCTGCCAGTCTGGGTCAGCCAAAGGTTGCAGGCCCCCAGGCCTTGGTCATAGGTCTCACATCTTTACTCTACAAAATGGCAGATTCCAATGTCTCCTCCATTGAATCACTCTCTATAGGATCTCCATATTGGAATCTCTCTCTTTGTTTCCACAACCTTTATATACCCTGATTTCCCACCTTCCAGAAAACCTGTTTCACTTTCCTCCAACTTGCATCTTTCTGAAAGGAAATTCTAATTAAGGTCATTCTCACCTTTAATCATATCTGTCCTTGGAATCTGCAATCTTAAATAGGAGACAATGAGGGGTGGAGCACTCTCTATCAGTTTGATCACTTTAAGATTTTGGTTTGGCTTTAGAATTGCATAGCAAGGTGGCTGCATGTTGCAGAGAATCTAAATTTAAGTTATTTTTCTCTTTGACTTGGGAGAGAGGGGGCAGCAGGCAAGCTTCAGGCATTTGAGTAACAAAGGTAACTTGTAGTTGTGGAAGCTTAAGGGTAAACAAAAACTTTTGCCTGGCCTGTATTAGATTGCAAGGTTAAAGTTTTTCTCTGCTTTAGGAAAAGCTGGTGAAAAAAGATTTTTAGTAAAAAAGCTTGCCTCCCTCCCCTCTCCTAGTAACAGTATTAACTTCCTGAAGTGTATCTAGTGAACGTAAGTGAAATCCTGTGATTGTTCCCCACTCCTATGCAAGAAGCAAATATTAGCACTCAGAACTAGAAAGACAGCAGTGTGATATGTGTTCTTGAGATAGAGGTATCAGGAGACTGAGACTGGCCCCAGTTTGTTAACCTCTGGTGTTGGTCAATTTTCAACATTCCTTTTCTGTCCATTTGTGAGGAGATGAGGCTGTTAATCAAACAAAGGTTGTTAATTTTAAAGGGTAGAGGTGCTTATCTGATGGTGCAGGAGAGAAGGAACTTTGACCCTGCATCCAGACTGGGACTAGCCTGTTTTGTTTACCTCTGGTGTTCCTCAATTTCAACACTGCATGCCATGTTTCCTGCCCCTACTAATGTGCAGTCACCTTGAACTAGCTACTACTACTAGGAACTGAGTAACCAGGTAGAATACAGAGGACATGTGGGCTACAAAGAACATGCTTGTTTCACTAGATTATGTTTGCATCCAGAGACTTGAGGATACTTGGGGAAGGTATGTGGAGAGAAACATGTAGATACACTTAGAAGAGACTCATGACTAAAAGATGTGGAGAAGTTACCTTTGTAGACAGAAGCAGATTTTATTAGAGTCCAAAGTCCATGAGGGGTGATCACATGCTAAAGGAGACAGGAATAGCATTCACAGGGTTGGGGGCGAGTGCCTGAGTGTTTTATAGACTTTGGTACCTGTGGGAAGAGGCATAGATGGAGTGTTGGGGGACATAATCGGTGAGGGTTTTCTGATGGTGCCTGGATACGTGATCAGTGATCCCTGTTAAGGATGTTTCTGGATTTGTGGTTGTTTAGGGGAAGGTGCTGTCTTTTTAAGAGGCACCTTAGATTTGTGGCAATCTTTTTAGCTTCAGCATCTCTGCTTCAGGCAAACCCTGTTTGACTGGGTATTTTGTCTACAAGGGGATGGGTAATTGGGGGGAGGATTATTATTTGAAACTAAACTATTAGAGATATTTCATACTGTCTCTTCTTTTTCTTTATGTACATGAATGACTTAGTGCCTTTAGACTCTAAAGGTCCTTGGTTATCCTTTGGTCACATGCTAAGTTTAGGAGAAGGTGAACTTATCATTTCATAGGTCTTCAAGTCTTAATATCCTTAAGGATTTTCATGAGCAGAGGAAACAGCTTTGTGGCCAGTTACCTTAGAATAGACTTCTGGTCAAGTGACCACAACTTTGTATTTGGAATTTTTCAAGGTTTTATTGGAGCAAAGCATCAGCAATCCATTCACAGTCAAACTTAATTATTTCAGTCACAAACACAATACATCATAGGCAATAACAATTCCATTTTCTGTATGCCTACTCTGTCAAGACCCCACTATGACAGCTCAATGTGACAAGTCTTAGCCGATGGGGTGAAGCCATCCCATCAGTTCTCAGCAAAGATTGCCTGGCTTCAAAATGTTGTCACCCAAGCGACTTCAAAGGGGGTGCTGAACAGCCATTGGAAGGTCAGAGAAGATGGGGATGTTTGGTCCACATGTACTTTATTTATTTGTTTGTTTATTTGTTTGTTTATTTGTTTGTTTGTTTATTTATTTATTTATTTATTTGTTTGTTTGTTTATTTATTTATTTCTAGTTCTTGCTATTTTTGCCTGTGGAACAGTAGGCTCTCCTTGCCCGGGTTACCACAGACTCAAGCAATCCCAGGTAGCTGGGATGACAGGCATGCGCCACCACGCCCAGCTATATTTTTTGGAACTAGGTCTCACTACGGGTCCCAGGCAGGACTCAAACCGCGATCCCTAGCCCTGGCCGCTTCATAGGCTGAAGCTTACATGCCCGGCCCCACATGTACTTTAAAAGTCCTTAGGATCATCTGTATATTTATAACTAATTTTTAGCTAATCCCTTGTCACAAATGACTTTGGTGACACTAATACTGTAACAAGTTTTAATGAAGTTTTTACAAATTTTATTGCTAGGTAAATGTTCAATCAACACTATAATTTACATTAAATTAACAAACACTACGGTTATCAATATTTTTAATTTTTTTATATCACCAGCATACCTTTTCCGATACACCACAGAAAAGATGAACTAGGGTTTGGTACTAGCGATAGAGCACCGCGAAGCTAGTGTTCGACGACAGTAACAGCACGATGAAAAGCAGCGGCATGGATGGTAGAATCAGTGGTAGGAAACAGGCAGCATGGGTGGTAGTGGCAGCGGCAAACAAAAGTAACTTTGAGATTTAAAAACAAGCCCTACAATAAAGTTCAGGTCTTTTCTCTGAAGTCAAGATCCCAGCCTCAAAAAAAGCCACAAACAGAGACAGGCCTGGAACCAACAAAAACAAAGTTGTTATTTTTGCAGCTATTACATCACAATGGTCAGTTCTCAACTCACTCATTAGAGAGAGAGAGAGAGAGAGAGAGAGAGAGAGAGAGAGAGAGAGAGAGAGAGCACTGGCCTTAAGTTATTAACACCTTATATACTGGTAGCTGGCGACTAAAGTACACAATCTAGCATGTCATATACATGTACTCATCGTAACTATTTCACACGTTTACAATTTTGCAATTTAAAAAATTACAAATTTAAAAAATTAAAAAAATTAAATTAAAACAAAATTCAATCTCTAAAAAAAAATTTTAGACAAAAAATTATTATCACAAGGGTGTACTCCCCTGTCTTCTCATCACAAGAGAGCATGTGCCACCCTGCCTACTAATCACAGATATTACTTACAAGTTATCTAAGTTATCTTCTAAGTTCCGAGTCATAGTTGTCACATAAAATCCAAATTCTAACTGTCACACAAATTCAGGGTAGCTTAAAGTTATCACACAAACTCTAAATTCCAAGTGTCACATAAATTTAAAACAACTTAAATTTTAAAATGTATTAATTAACATGACTATTTTGTTGTCTTCCCGGTTCCATTCTTCTCCATTTTGTACTGATTCTCACATTTCCAAGACAGCCCAAAAAGCCTATTTAGGGGTAGTGTTTTATATGTTCCCTACACCCATAAATGTCATTTCATCATTATCACTCTTTCATACTCCTGGTTAATTAGTGAGGTTTATGAGCCTCTCTCACATGAGGAAGGGTATTATCAATCAATTTCACACGTGGGGTAAAGCAAACAAGTTAAAGGCATTTAATCGAAGGAAGTGCTTTTTTCCCTTGCAGGGAGTGTCATTCTATGCATGGTATTCTTGGTGTTTCCTAACTTTGTCTTTGGGAATTCACCTTCTAAATGCTGGATGCATTGCACAATTCACATGCTTCTTACAAGGATAAAATGTTGGTCATACGGATGTTATGGGCATTAAAATTTTCCATTAAAATTGCCATCACAATTATATAAAAATGAATTCTTACATAAAAAAGAGGTTAATTTTCTAGGAGAGCTCTGAAAACTCCACTTTGCTGTATGGTTAAGATCTGAAGTTACATATATGCAGTCAAATGGGAATGTATCATCATTGTTCTTTCACTGTGTTGGTGTTTGACAAGCCACCGGAGGAAATTCAACAACTCAGGCAAGTGAACACAAAGGGTAAATTTATTTATAAGAACAGATATGAACAAAAGGTTATAATAGAGAAAAGGAGAGAAACAAAATAAAGGAGACTCTCTGACCCATGAAACAAGTGAGGTGCAAGGAAGTCAAAATGGAGTCATGCCTCAGGGAATTTATACCCTTTCCCCCCTAATTATTCTTAAGTCTCCTTGTGTCAATATCAGTTTTTACAGGAATTTTGTTGGCTCTGTTCAGAAATTCCCCATTAAGTTCTTCACCTTTCTTAGGCCAAAAGTATAAGGTTAGTTCTGTTTTAAATTTGCTGCCTTTGTTCTAGGGTGTAGCTGGTTAATTTATTTTGGAATTTACTTCCATTGTCTCCATTCTTGCAGTTTCTAAGTATTCTTTTATGCTACCAGGGCTCATCTCTGAATATATTGTATGTAAAAACTGATTCCAAGATGCAAATCAGACTACCAATACCTGTACCAGGTATTTACCTGGAACAGTAGGAGGAGATACTTCCTCCACATGCATTTGCAAGTTGATTCTCAAGATGCCATTCTCAGAAACCATAAAAAAGATAATAAAAGTGAGGATTTATACTGAGGATGCAGTCCAACATATTTATTCTGTGAGAACTGTTTTTGACAATCACAAATTTGAGTATAATTTATATAAATAAGAGTAGTGGACCATTAACACCCCAAAATGTAATTTTTTGAGACCCTCTTTACACCCCACAAAAGGTATTCTTCTGGTTTTCTTTTATAGGTTTACATTGATTTCCAAAGTTATCTCTACTTAAAAGTATGTTGATGTTATGCACAGAGAGGGCAAATATTGAGGTTTAATCAATTTCCTGATTTCTGAAGAACACACTGTAGAGATGAAAAGACTGGATAGCCATTGTTTGAATTTCTGTTTTCTGGTTCCTGAGTTAATAGTGGGAGTTGAAAAGCAGATCTTCCCCACAGACAACAGGTTCCTGCATAGACTGCTTCACAGGACAAACTGGAACTTGTTCTGACTTCAGATCTTTGCATATGACTTTGCTCTCTTACCTGATGAACCTGGGAAAGAGTAAGTTTCCATAACATTTGTAATAAGTTTTTTAATAGGGAAAGTCTCTAAAAATTGTCACTGGGTCAGAACATCTGATCCAGTCACCATAAATGTCATCACAAGAGGTTTGATGCAGCAACAAAACAAAAACAATTTATTCCAATCAACAAAGTAGAAGGAGGAGAGAACTAGCAGGAATGCGCAGGGAGTGAAAGGAGTTACTGACCTCTGGATTAAAGTAGAATTGCAGCTACAGGAATGCAGCAAGGTATGCAGTGTCTGGAGCCAGGACCTGCAACACACCATGACAAAGTCTTAGTATGGCTGGCTAGCACCAGGGTGGCAGAGCACAGGAGTTATCTGCCAGTGTTGCAATGAGGAGGTATGTCTAGGGAGGATGAAGGCCTGTCACTTAATTAGCTGGTGGGAGCAGCTGCCTTACCCAGCAGCTCTGAGGAAAAAGAGTAAGCCCAAATGTTGAGAGCTGAACATAGGGTACAAGAGAGGACAGGTGAAAAAGATGGACACAACCATAGAGGCTGGGGCTGAATGAAATTATGCATCATCCAGCAAAATTTAATGACTCCCACAAGTCCTTATAAAGGTTTTAGACAAATGAAAAAAGTGGCTCAAGCAGGTACAATTTAGGATGCATTTTAAAGGAAGGCAAATGGTGAGGGGGTAATAAAATTGGGTAACATATTAATTCCTGAGAGGTAATTGGGGGCAGGAAGATAGCTCACAGGTGGTCACTATCTCTGTTAAGAGGGATTTCCATAGGTAAACATTTTTGGAGAGACAGCAGTGTCATCATATGTTCAGAGGATGTCAATGCTAGATTCTGTCTCCAGTTTGCTGGAGGCATTTAAGGCAAGATGGAGTTTGCTCCATCTCAACCGCTGAAGCCCATCTGGTCTGTGAATGGCATTTCACAGGTCTCCATTTTAATTTATTTTAAGATAGGAAAATCTAACAGTCTTGATGTGATGGGTGCAAAGCAGCCTTAGCAGGAAAAGAATTATAATTAATATTATAGCATATGCCAAGTGAGCTCCCCAATTTAAGTGATTAAACCAGGACAGACCAAGAGGATTTGGGGGGGCATAGCTTTAAAGCTATTTAAATGAAATACAGCCTCTTGAATATGTTTAGTAAACAGATGATGGTTTTGCACAAAGACAATATGATGTCTTGAATAACTGAGATCCTGATCTATACCAGGGGTAACATAAACATTAGTAAAATTATGACAGCGTAGAAAAAGCAAACATTTTATAATACATGAAATCCAATTTTTTGAAAAGTATCCATTTATCCATTTTATATTGTAGATAGCATTTTTTTATCAGCCAGTTTTTGGACAGCTGCATAATAGGTTATCACCACGGTTAGCTGTAGAGACTTCAGGGCAGCAAAAGATGGCTGAAACAGTGGCTGTAGCTGGGTTCATGAGTACAGATTTGTCCTTGGTTGGTCCATAACACTTCCATTTGTTTTTGGATTTCTGCAAGACTTAACCCATGGGACCAGAATCCGTTGTTTTCCATTATCTATAATAATACAAACAGAACTTCTCTCCTGCATTATAACTTGAGCTGGACCAGGCCATTGTTTGGTCATAGGGTCCCATTATATTACCAGAGGAGCTGGTTTGTCTTTTTGCTCCTTATTGTTATTATGATTATCATTATTATTACTATTATCATTATCATCATTTTAAATGGCTAATAACTAGAGATTTACTTTAACTTATATTATGTTATTTATTTGTTTATTTATTTATTTATTTATTTATTTATCAAACCTATAATAGGACAGGCAAACATAAAGTAATACCAAAACTCTTCTACCAAGGACTACTATAATACTAAAATGATTTTTACCATGGTCTACTTTTTCCCTTTTTTGTTTAACATGATTTAAATTAATTTAAATCAGAAAAAGTGTGAAAAAAATAGATGATATATGAAAGTATATTTAAATTTAGTTAACATTTAGCTTTTAACAAGCTGACATTATTACCAAAAGATTAGTTATTTATATACTGACATTTTACATAAAATGCAAGCATATGTATTTATAATGATGTTATATATCATTATAAAATAATAGTTTTTATTATATATTATTTACATTTAATACTGTTTATTTTATATTTAATATTATCATAATGAAATGATAATATTTTATATTATTTATAGGCCATATAACATTTAAACCTGTCTATATGTATTGATTTTATTTATTTTTTACAAGTTTAATAATTGTTTATATTATTAACTGCATTAATATTTAATTTTGATTACTTTGTCCAAAAGTTGTGTACATTTTTAAAACAATGTAAACAAGATTTAATTTTAAAAGATATTATAGAGAAAGAACCGTGTGCATTTGAAAAAAAAAGTGCATTCTTTTCCTTGGGGGTGTAGTGTCCTGTATATATCTATTAAGTCCATTTGGTCTAGCTCTTCCTTTAAAGCTTTTGTTTCTTTGTGTAGTTGCTGCTTTGTTGATCTGTCTTGTGTTGAGAGTGGTGTGTTAAAATCTCCTACCACGTATGTATTTTCATCAATATTTGATTTCAGTTCTACTAGGTGTTGCTTTATGAACTTTGGTGCTCCCTCATTAGGTGTGTATATGTTGATTACTGTTATGTCTTTTTGGTGGATTGACCCTTTAACCATTAGGTAGTGGCCGTCTTTATCTTTTGTCACTTTTGTTAATTTGAAGTCTGCTCTGTCTGATACAAGAATGGCAACTCCTGCTTTCTTGTGGGGGCCGTTTGCTTGTAGTGTAGTTTTCCAGCCTTGCACCTTCAGTCTATGCATATCCTTAGCGATCAGGTATGTTTCTTGGAGGCAGCAGAATGTTGGGTTTTGTTTTCTGATCCTGTCTGCAACTCTTCGTCTTTTGATTGCTGAGTTTAGACCATTGACGTTTAGGGTGATTATTGATATTTGCGATTCTAAGGGTTTCCTGGTGGTCATTTGGGGTTTATTTTATCTTTTTGTTTCTTGTATTTGATCTTCTTATGGTTTTGGTCTTGAGGCCTCCTGAAAAATTTCTTGGAGTGGGGGTTTAGTGGTAGCAAATTTCTGGAGACTTTGCTTGTCAGAGAAGGTTCTAATTTTTCCTTTGTAGAGGAAGGATAGCTTTGCAGGGTAGAGTATTCTTGGCTGGCACATTTTTTCTTGGAGTTTTTTGTAGATGTAACTCCATTCTCTCCTTGCCTGGAGTGTCTCTTCAGAAAAATCTGAGGTCAGTCTAATGGATTTTCCTTTGTAGGTTGTCTGTTTCTTTTCTCTAGCCATTCTCATTATTTTTTCCTTATCTTGGGTTCTAGAAAATTTTACGATGATGTGTCTCGCTGTGGTTTTTCTTTCATTAAAGTAGTTTGGTGTCCTTTTGGCTTCCTGTATATCTATATTTATTTCTTTCTTCAGATTTGGGAAGTTCTCTATTATTGTTTTGAACAGTCTTTCAGTTCCCATAACTCCTCTCCTTCTGGGATTCCTATTACTCTTATGTTTCTTTTCCTTAAGGAATCTGACATATCTCTGAGCTTGTCTTCAGTCCTCCTACTTTGTTTCTCTCTCTCTTTTTCTTTCTTTGTCCTCTCTATTTCTGTGTCCTCAAGTGTGCTGATTCGTTCCTCTATTTTATCTATTCTACTGCCATGGCTTTTCTGTGCGTTTTTGAGCTCATCTATTGCAACCTTTAAATCTTGAGTCTCTTTCAATTTCAATTTTAGGGATTCATTTTCATTCTTTAGTTCGTTGATTAGGGTATGTATATTGATGCTTTCTTTTTTATATGTTTCTACTTCCTCCCTTAGTGCATTAATTGCTTCTATCATACTGTTGTCCTTTTTTTCTAATTCTTCTCTTAATTGCTGGAGTGCATTTAACATGTTAATAGAGGAATCTTTTTTCTGAGATGCAAATCATTTCTTTGGTGTTTTCAGGAGATTGTCCTTTCTTTGTCGGTGATGGATTACTTCCTGTAGGGCTTGCTTGCATGTTGAAAGTTTTTCTCCTTACTGTGTTTTGCTTTTGAAACTTTTCTACATATTGAGAAACCATGGATCTTGTGTTGGTTGGCATGTTGATGGGAGTGTATTCCAGGTTGAAAGTAGATCTGTACTTTAGTTTAGTTTAGTAATTTGCACCGGCACCGCTAAACAAGTACATAAAGATTAAAATAATACCAACCTTTTTCTCCAATCACGAAGGCATCAAATTAGAAATCAACAATGAAAAGAAAATAAGGAGATAAACACCACATGGAGACTGAACAACAGGCTTCTGGAAGATCACTTGGTAAAACAGGAAATCAAAGAAGAAATTAAAACCTACATGGAAGCAAACAACAATGATGACACAACGTTCCAAAATGTGTGGGACACAGCAAAAGCAGTACTACGAGGAAAGTTCATAGCAATACAGGCCCAAACAACAAGAATTGAAATAGCCCAAAGAAATACTCTAATCTCCCAACTTGAGGACTTAGAAAAAGAGCAACAAAAAAACCCAAAACCCAGCAGAAGACAAGAAATAACAAAAACAAAAGTGGAGATTAATGAAATAGAAACCGAAAAGACCATTGAGAAGATAAACAAAACCAAAAGCTGGTTCTTTGAAAAAATAAATAAAATTGGCAACCCCCTGGCAAGGCTTACAAAGAAAAGAAGGGAGAAAACTCAAATAAACAAGATCATAAACAAAACGGAGATATTACAACAGACCTAGCAGAAATCCAAAAGATAATTAGAGACTACTACGAACATCTATACGCAAACAAATACAACATCCTGGAAGAGATGGACAAATTCCTGGAACAATACAGTCATCCAAAATTGAACAAAGAAGAAATAGAAAACTTAAACAGGTCAATCACAAGCAGTGAAATT
>PVHY01019381.1:0-27480 GCA_004024945.1 Uropsilus gracilis
CTAGAGTAGCAATCTTCAACACACTGACTTTTGAAGGGTTTGGGGAGGATAGAAGGATGAGGCACAGCCCAAAATATGTTTTAGCAAACTCTGGAGATGCCGAGAAAGGTTATTTCTAAATGTAAATATCAAAAACAAGGGAACAGATCTTTACAGGATCATCCCCTATTTATAAAGGTCTACAAAACTGCTATGAGTAGGTAAATGTAGAAAAAAAAGATGACTAAGTTAAAGTGTTTTAAAATGATGTTTTCCATACTTTTAAAACTTTCATACAATTTAATATAGCTTCAAATGCAACAAGATGATGACTGGGAAATGTCACGTACTTCCTAAGGATTAGGAAGAAGACTGAGAAGGTGGAATTAATTGCTTAAAATGCCACAGCTAATAACAAGCAGGACAAGAACTTACCATTTTGAATCTGGTGTTCTGATATGTGTATCTTAAGATAAAAAAAAAAAAAAAAAGGTAAGAGCAATTTTTGATTAACAGACATAACCTCCCATGAATTTTACTGTGTGTATGGATGACATTAGATTAGTTTCCCACCTCCACCGAAAGGCAAATGAGCTTTTGAGCTTATAGAAACTCAATGCTCTGATTACAGCAGTGAAGTCCAATATCTCTAAAATGATTCTGAATAGGAAGCAGATTGCTTAAAAGCAGAATATAATCAAGTGACTCCAACTCCAGAGAGGGTTTAATAAATTCCTTTTGTCTTAATTATATGTTCTAGTTCATGTAATAATGAAGGATCACTTTGTTTTGTTTTTAACAGATTCAGGGTCATTATCTTGCCATATGCCATAACAAATATTTATCTCAAAATTTGAATGTAGCCAACCTTATATCTTTTATCTGCATCTGAGTTCCTTTTCAACAATAAAAGATAATTCTAAGCTCATAAGACTCCCATATTATTTATCTACATTTATTTGAAAGTCACTATTTCCCTCAATTACTACCATTTCAACCCTGTATAAAAGTAAATGAAATTTGTTTCATTTATTTAGAAACAGAAGTTTGTGGTAACATGGCCAATGCATTGTTGATCTTTCTAGTCATATTTATTTAACTTTAGTGTTCATTTTGATATTTCTCTGCCAGTATATGTATATTTACTTAGAGATCTATAGCTATCTATAGTCACATAGATATCTATCTATGGAGATATATAATTTTCACAATAGAAATAAATTTAAATTGGTTATGGTACATACTGGGCAACAATATTATGAATGTAGTTGTGACAAGGACTATGGCTCTAACCTAGATAAGAGACATAAATTCTCCCAAAGTTGCATTGCTGATGAGACCTAAAAATGAGTCTGCTTACATAAGCATATAAGGTGACAGCTATTGGGAAGAGATTTCATTCAAAGAGACACATATATATTTAAAAACAGGGGGAATAGGACTTACTCTCAGGATGGATAGAATGGCAAAGGGAGTATTTTTTAAAGTGTTGAAGCAGGGGCCATTTACATGGCCTTAAATGCAAATGAGGTTCTATACCCTTAAAGTCTATGGAATTATATTAATGAATCTCAATACTGCACACATTTTAGTAATTCTGAATACATTGGGAAGAATAAATCAAAAACAAGAGTAGATTGAGTTTGCAAGATACTGTCCTAACTTAATGAATGATAAGGTCAATAGCGCTGGAGATCATTGTACAAGTTCAAGGAAAAATTAAATTATGATACAGAATGCCATGGTGACTGGTATGTAATTAATAGGTTAGCCATTATAAAGAAATTCATTTAGTATGATTTCCTATTATGCATCTTGGAAAAGCAAAGTAGTTATAATAATTCAATTCTTCAGAGCAGTTTTGGGGTGAAGCATAAAATAACCCCATTAAAACATGCTGAATTTAGATATTAATGATTAGGAAACAAAGCAATCATTTATAAAGTTGGAAACCATTCTCTATCTGAAGAAAAGATTATAGACTGGTCATTTGCATCAATAGCGACGGAAGAAGCAGTAATGATTACATTAGTAAACATACAGAAAATGAGGAAAATCAAGCTATCAGGATTATTAGGACAATCTATTCAAGGGGGAGTTTGAGCAAAGGATATTGAGGACAAATATCAAAAGGTAATGGAGGCATGAATGAACTTAACATATTTTATATCAGTGAGAGGATAAATAGGAAGATGAAAATTAAAGACAGCAAAAACATCAGAAAAGTTTATTCTAAAGTATTACTTAGGATGGAGAAAACATAGCTCAAAACCAGAATTATTGCCTTGAAACTTAAAAAGAGAATGATATAGGATACACTAGTGATGAAAATAGGATAGAGCCAGTTAAAAAGACTAAAGAGAGAAGAAAGTGGATATGATTTAGTATCCTAATGAAGAGCCTTAGTGAGAAAACTAGATAATGAGTGAGAATATGCTAGGAAAGGGTATTGTCACAAATGAAAAGCTGAAAGGAGTGATAAGATGGGGGGAAGCAAGAAGGGGGGAGACACAGTTAAAATATATTTTGAAGAAATTGTGTCTGCACTGATAAATGTTCAGCAGAGATAAGGGAAAAGAGATTTTGTGAGAAAGGGATAAAAAGGAATATAGGAGTTTAACATTGAAGAAAATGAATTATCCCTGGTGAAAAAGGAAATGGAAATGCAGAAGAGCTAACTCTAGGAAGTTTGAAAGCTATAACAATAATGTTCTACACATAATCTAATGATGGCCATGTAAAAAGAGTGGTGAATGTACAATATCAATGGTCACATTAATTTATATGAAAATTTTTTTCACAAAGTGATTTGTAATTGCAACTTCAAACTTTTTAAGCCTCAACTAGGAGCAATACCTATGTTTTGTTCCTTTCTACCCATTACTCTCCTTTCAGCCCACATATAATATGCTCTCTACCCATTGTGAAGCTAGGGCTATTCTAAAGCTGTCTACAAATTGCTATTTTTCTTCTCATGAATTTAGTCCATGAATCATATATTTAACAGACTTGAAAATACCAGTCTTGACATAGCTGCTTATACTATATATTTTAGAATTGTTTCCACTTGTTTAAGATTCTCTTTTGACCAGGATCACATAAAAAGACATTAAAGGGTTTGGTGTGGCATTCTAGTTCATTCTGCGCTACCTGCCCAACCACAGAAATGCTCTTTTGTATAGTAGATGAACCTTGGATTCAAAGAAACATGAGCTTAAATTCCAACTTTATAAAAATGCATGGAATATTGTATCTGTGACTATTTGAAAAATAAGAAAACAATACCTACTTTTAAATAATATATGATCACAAAGCAGTACTCAATAGATACTAATTTTTTCTATATGAGATATTTTGAACCAGATTTTTTTGCTGCCGGTTGTTTTATGCTATTTATTAGGAAAATGAGTATTAAATTTAGGAGATCACATTACCAACATATTAATTATATTTATTTTCAGATTCAAAGGCAGAATGCAATACCCTATATATGGATTATTCTTCATCATTGTCTATGGTTAAGTGGCAATAAATTGGCAATAAATTTTAGTTTAAAAATTGAAATTTTAGTAAAGAAGGAAGCAGCATGATATTCCTGGCATATCTGTGATATATACTATACTGTGTGGACAATTTAGCCTCTTTATATTATCTAAAGCTGTAATAACCCTTATAATTGCAAAACACACAGAAGTAACTGAAACCTCTTGGTATTTGAACTACTCCTCCATATTCCAAAAGATAATTCTTATTAAAAATGAGCTTTAAACCAAGCCCTAAATGGTGTCACAATCTGTCCTCCCTACAGTTCCTATTTGCAAGGATAACACAAATCAAGTTACAAAATTTCAATATCTGGAAAGGTGGATACAGACTTATGATGCTGAGCTCATGTCCACATATTTACAACCAACTTATATTGACAAGGACAAAATCCACAAAATGACAAGCAAATGACTACTTATGCATCTAGAGTAGTCTCATGAATGTTTGTCTTCTGCAAGTCAATATACTTATTTCACCATATTAATAGGAGACAAAAATGATATATCAGTAAATGCAGAGAAGACATTTGACAAGAATTTGTATTCATTTATGATAAAAATTCTTTGCAAAATTGAGCTAGAAAGAACATTCTTTACAAAATGTAGTTAGAAGGTCATAAAATAAAGTCACAGCTAATATCATACTCAGTAGTAAACAGTTGAAGATTTTCCTCTAAGATCAGGTACAAGACAAGTATCTTTACTTTCACTGCTATTCAACATAACTACTGGAAATTCCTACTGGAAGCAATTAAGCAAAAGAATGATAAAAGGAATCTAAATTATGAGAAAGTGAAAATATCACTATTTGTAAATGGCATGATTGCATATAGAAAACACAAAAAGCACCACTAAAATAATATGAGAAATAAATCAGTAAAGTGACAAACTATAATATGCAAGTGTGCTACATTGCTTTATGCAAATAACAACCTGGAAGAAAAAAGATGAGAATACTACTTAACTTATAGTGACACTAACTTGTATTCAATATCTGAAAAAATACTTCAAAATAGAGGTGAAAAACCTATTTAAAAAGTAATGCATTATTAAAAGAAATAGACAATGGCAAAAGGAAATGACAAGAGATTCCATGTTCATGGGTTGAAGAACTCACATCAAATGTCTATCTTATCCAAACAATTTATAGATTCAATAATCTCTATCTAAATTCCAGTGGAATTCTTCAATAAATAGTGCAAACAATACTGAGGTATCTAAACTTTGAAGCCTTTAAAGAGTCAAGCAATCTTTCCAAAAAAAGAGGAATGAGGGTATTATATAAAGATTTCAGACAATACTACAAGGCCATAGTAATCATGTTGGTACATTATTGGAATGGAAATAGACACTGAAAACAATGAAATAGAATTGAGACCCCAGAAATACACCCACATTTACATGGACAGATAATGTACAACAAAAGAGTCAATAGAATATAATGAAGAAAATTTCTTCAAAAAATGACATGAGAAAATGGTCAGCCATATGCAGAAAATTTAGCTAGACTACTCTCTCACACCATACATACAAAAAGTAACTCAAAATGGATTCAAGATTTGAACCTAAGAGTGGAAAACAAAAAATACATAAAGACACAAAGTCAAAACATTGAACAATGTTGTTTCCAGTGCTGTCTTTGTGGACTTGACCCCAATGTAGGAAAACAAAATCAAAAATTAAAAAAAAAAGGGGGGGGGCTGCATCGATGTAAGAAACTTTGTATAGCAAAAGAAACTAAAATAGAGAAAATATGTGAAAGAAACTAAAATAGAGGAAATATGTGCACATCATACATCTATCAAGGTTATATTAAAAATAACTGTTACAACTCAATTAAAAGAAGGAACCCAAATCAAAACAAACAAACAAACAAAAAAGAATAGAAATGTTACATGGAAACTTCTCCAAAGAAGCCTACAAAGGCCTATATGAACCTGACCCCCCCCCCAAAAAAAAAAAAATGTTCAACATCAGTCGTCAGGAAAATGTAAATCAAAATCACAATGAGATATTACCTCAGTCAAGTGATGTTTTGATTCAAAAATTATCAAAACAAATGTTGACGAGGGGGTGGATAAATATAAGCCCTTGTGTGAATGTGGATTAATGCAGTCCTATGGAAAAACAAAAAGCATCTCAAAAATATCACACACACACACACACACACACACACACACACACACATCATGTGTAGCAGTAAGTCCACTGCTAGGTATTTGTCCAAAGAGTACAAAAATACTAAAGTGAATAGATATATTATACCATGTTCTTTGTGAACTATTTATAACAGCCAAGTTATGGTAACAACCAAGTATCCAAAAATTTGGATAAATCAAAACAATGCAATGCATACAATCAATGGAATATTATTCTGCTGTGTAAAAGGAGATGGATCCTTGACATTTGTAACAACATAGATAGAACTGGAGGGGATTATGCCAAGTGAAATATGCCAGAGGAATACAAACAAATGCCAAATTACTTTACCTAGAATCTGTAGAAACAAAACAAAGGAACTGATAAAACTAAACCAAATAAAGCATAGAAATACTACTACATAATCGAGACTACTGGAAGGAAGGTATGGGCATGGGAACAAAAAATGAGGGATCCCAATGTGATGTTGCAAAGGGATGTGGGTGGTATAGTGGTTGGTGTGGTTAGGAAACTGTCATTTGAGGAAATGTGAATGTATTCCCCTAAATCATATACTGTTTTATAAACTAGTGTCTAATAGACATTTAAATATATGTTTTAAGTGAAAGGAGTAGTAATTAACCTGAGTTTAGAGTGGTGTGAAACTGTAAACTGTACAACCCATAAGAAATTAATATATTAACTCAGGAGGACAAGTCCACAACAGGGGCCTGTCTCTGTTCTACAGTGGAGAAGAGGGTGCACAGAGTTGATGTTCAGGACAGAGGATGATGTGCCACTGGAGAACTGTAAGGGTACCTATAGGTAGGGATTGTAGACTGATTGTGTGACTTCCAAAGAACAGTAGGATCCTTAATTGATTGGAAGGGCTAGCTGAAATTACCTGTTTCCTTATAGACACAACTATTGTTTGCAGCACAGGATGTCTATGGCATGCAAAATATCTACCTTATTTCACTAGGAACAAAGCCTATATAAGCAATAAAATACTCACAATAACCACACGTTGAATGCCTAGTTGTAACAGGATATAATGCACAGAGAGAGAGAGAGAGAGACAGAGAGACAGACTGAGAGAGAGAGAGAGAGAGAGAGAGAGAGAGAGGAAAAAGGACATTGTAGGAATGTATTTAAGTAATTGCTGAAAATCAACTCAGTTTAGGGAAAAAGCAAAAAACAAAACAAACAAAAACAACCTGACATTCTCATCCAAGAGGCCTGAAGTGTTCAAACAAACAAAAACAATCCATGGCCAAAATACTCCAAGACACGTTGTATCTAAAATATTGAAATGAATACCAACAAAACAATACTAAAAGCATTGCACAAGTCATGAGAAGCCCAGAAGGAACACATACCAGGCTGTTGGATTTTTAGTAGATATCTTTTAGAAAATGGGATGACAAGAGATATTTGAAGTTCTCAAATAAAAGTTTTTCCATGTACACCTCTTAGTCTATCATTCAAGATGGAAGAAAGGCATAAGTTTTGACTGAGAAATAATTTTTTAAAAGCATCCATACCAAGATAGACTTGATGGATATACTTAAGAAGCTATTTGGAGCAACAATATTAGAGACAGACAGGCAGGCAGAGACAGACACACAGAAACTCTTCCTAAATTATGCAATATGGTGCAGGAAGAATAAAATTTTGGTCAATTAAAAAATAAAATTGGGGCTTAAATTCTCTAATGGGTCAACAACATATTCCATCATATACAAGCTTCTGTATGACCTTCACATGAATATCATCAGAAATAATGTATAAAAAATGGAAATGGAACCTAAAGCATTAAGAGGACCAAAATGAAACAACCAAAATAATAATAAAATGGCAATAAGCATGTATGTATCAATAATGGTCTTAAATGTAAATGACTTTTGTTTACCACTTAAAAGATAAAGAGTGGTTGAGTGGATTTGAAAACAGGTGCAAAGTTTGACAAAGGCTGGAAGACTATCATATAAGCAGGTGGTAATTAAAAAATCAGGAACATCTATACTTAGATAAAATAATCTCCAGTTCAAAAATTATACTAGACATAGATATTAAATTAAAAACATAAGACAGAAGAAATGGCCTATATGAAATTAACTATGAAGTACCAAAATATCTAAAACATTTACTAGTACAATGAAATAAAGATTGACAACAACATAATATCATAGAACTTTAAAATTCCACATACAATTACAGACAGATTATCAAGAAAAGGAATAATAAATAATCTTAAATGAAGAGTTAACCCAAATATCTGTAACTAAATCTACACAACATCTGTCAAAAAATAAACAAACAAAACAAAAAGGAAAAAAAAATGAATATGTAGTTTTTTATAAGTGCACATTTTCAAACATTTAAGACAATCAAGAAAAATCAAGGTAACAAAGAGAAAACATTAATAAACATAATTGCAATGAAATAGAAAAAATCACACACAACATAGAAATTTTTTAAAAATCAGAAAAAATTACCACAAAAAATTATACAAGATTTGATCATTTTAAAGAATTGGACACATTTTTAGAATATTATTTACCAAGACAACAATAAGTAGGAAACAGGAGAATAAATAAACGAATCACAAACATGGAAATTAACAGTGATGAAAAATTCTCCCCCATACAAAATTCAATGACCAGACAGCTTTATAAGGAAATTATATCAAACCTTTAAACAAAAATTAAAAATTGCTCAAATTATTTCTAAAATTCTAAGGAAAGAGAATGCTCCCTAATATATTTTACCATGACAATATTATCTTTATACTGACACCAACTAAAAATAATACAAATACAGATCAATGAATAACCCTCATAAATACTGTCGCAATAATATTTACCAAAATACTCAAATCAATTCTGTATATTATCAGCATTAAACATCATCAATTATTATACATCATTGTTCCAGGATTGCAAAGGTAGTTTAATATACATGAATAATCAATGCTAAACATACAGTATATCAATAAAACCTATTGTATAACTAAAAAATATAACCAATAAATGTTGAGAAAACTTTTTAAAAGATTTAGAATCAATTATGAGCAAACCCTTATTTTATGGGAATAAAAGGAACCTAACTGAAATAAGAGCTACCTATCACTGACCTAGAACCAAATATAATACATGGTGGTGAAAAAACATCAGCCCTTCTACTCAAGGTCAGGGATAGCATAACAATGTCCAAAGTCAATATGCAGACTTAAATTGGTTTAGTGATCATAGCGAGAGCAATCAGACAACAGTAAATAAAGCTATACTGGAAAAGTAAAATATAGAAAACCCGAATTGATGAACTATGTCAAAAAAATAAATACACCGAAGTGGCTGTTTACAAAATAAACATAAAAATGTGTTGCAGTTTTAATTTATAAAAATTAATAAAATTAAGAAAATAATAACATTCACAATTGTACCTAGGAAAATCATGTAATGCAGAATTAACCTAAAGAAATGAAGAACTAAAACAAAGGAAATGAGAAGATTCTATGAAAGGAAAGATATTCCAAAAGACTAACAAAAGTGGTTCGTAGAGTTGATAAAAACCTATGAAAATACCTCCAATGTTTTTCAAATAAGTAGAAAATATTATAATTATAAAAGGTTTACAATACCTATAGAAATTCTAGGAAAATAGGAGTGAAATGATGCAACATGCTACCTGAATCACCATGCTATTAGAATAAAAGGTCATGTGGATCAATGCAGCAGAATCAAAATTCCAGAAATAAGTCTATGCAAATATCAATATGATGCAACCGTTGCAGAATACAATAGAGAGGTCTTTTTAACAATTGTGAATTTGGGGAAAGTGGATATGAGATGAGAATGAATTTGGGTCACTCTAACTCCATGTATAAAATGAATTCAAAAAGGATTATAGCTCTAGTATTAGTCCTGCACAATAAAATATATACATAAACACATTGAATACAGTTCATACAGTTTATCAATGATAAAGATGTTTTGGAGAGTCAACTGTTATGCAAGGACAACAAATGCAGAACTTAGCAATTGGGGTTACCTCAAATTAAATGCTTCTACAAAGTCAAAGAAAATATACACAAAAAGACATCCTACTGATTGGGGGGAAAAGTGGTTACACATCACTTATACAATTAGAAGGAATTAAGCAAGATTTACAAATATATATATATACACATATATATGTAAATATATATTTATATATATTCAGTTTATCAATGAAAAAACAACCAACCCAATAAAAAATGGGCAGTATATCTGAAAAGACAACTCATCAAAGAGGATATCCAGAAAGCCAATGGATATATGAGTAAATGTTCATCTTTGCTTTTAATGAGATGTAGGTCAAAACCAGTTTTATCATACACCCACAAGAAAAGTACATTTTAAAAAGACCCTTGACAACAAATGCTAAAGAGGATACAGGGTAAAAGAAACCCTGTTACTTTGCTGATGGGACTTAGAAGCGGATGCAGCTATCGTTAGAAAGCATTCTGGATTTAAGGTAATAAATGTAACCCAGCGATCTCACTTTGTCTATCAATATGAACTCCATGGAACCATCAACTCAAACAATTATGTGCACCAGGGCAACATTATTTACAATAGCTAGAATGCAAAGACAACATAAGTGGCGCTGACAGAGGACTGAATCAAGATATGGTATATCAATACAATGGAATATTAACCAATCCTAATGAAATATAAAATCTTGCTTTTCACAACAAAATAAAGGAGTTCAAGGGCATAATATATTAAGGCAAGTCAAAATGAGAAAGGCAGATGCTAGATGTTTATACAGTGGAGGATTTGACAAAGAAAAATATGTGTAAAAACTAGCAGAATTATGAAAGTGATTTTCCTGGAGTTAAGAGTGAAAACACAGGGGAAAAGAGTCAAATGAGTTAAAGAAAAAGAGTAAGAAAATAGGCTTTTTTTTTAAACCAGCATCTGAAGATGTCTTAAAGTAGAATCAGAAGTCCTTTTCAAATATGATTTTTTTAAGACGAGGCAAAAACAGATTTACTCATTAAAAAGACAAAATAGAGCATGATGATATATTTCAAAGTTAGAACTAATATACATAGGTTTTTTGAAAGAGTACAGGTGGCAGAAAATCTGGTAGTAGTCAATCTTAGATATTTTCCTTTCACTAATTCAGAGACAAGGAGGAAAAAAAAAAACATTTGCTACCCTCAAACCCTTACTCTATAAAGTTCTGTCTACAAAAATAAGCAAACAAATAAATAAATAAAACAAGAAATTCTGCCATGTTTCAATTTAAGATCCAAAAATAATGCCATTTTAGGAACTTAAGAGTTACCTTTGCAGGGCAAACACCATACTGTGTTATCTTCCCTACAGACAGGTAAAGAAGTCTCTAATATCCTTAGTTCTTTGCTATTGATTTGTGTACCGTTAATAGAAAATCATTTTTTGTACACGCCTGGTTAAATTCAGTATCTATCTGTAGGAAATTATGCAAGCAAGGAAACTGTTTTAGTAATCCCCCACTCCCCTTCTACTTCCTGTAAGGACTAGACTTAGATGTGCAGGCTTTAGGATACATAATTAATGCAGTACTAGAGAATATAAAATGATTTGTCATCTCCAACTGAAGCTTTACCCCAAAGGGTAAAGAATCAATGGCATATCTGATCCTATAGGGTCTGACAGATTTACTGGTAATACTCAAAGCTAATTGTTTTGTAATACATATAACATGGTTCTCAGGCATTGCTAACAAGTTATAAAATGATTTTATATACTCTTAACCAAAATAGAATTTTTTGCTCATGCTAGACATAGGTGGAAAAAACTTCCATTCCATTGCTCTCTCTCTCTCTCTCAACTCATTATAATGTGTGCACACGCGTGCGCACACACATACACACCTACCATTTATATTATCCTGTGATGTATCTGTTTTAGACAATGAATATGAAAAAATGATTTCCTGCATTTTATATTCTAATTTTTATATATGGTTACACCACCAAAATAGCAGGATGAAATAGACCAGAAAAACTGATTTAGGTTTTATTTACTGTTCCTCTCCTTTGGGACTGTATCTACATAATGCATGTGTAGAAGCAGGTGTTTGCAAGATGCAAGTTCACATACACCCATTTATATAGCTGCTAAATAATTAAATAATCACATTTGGAATGCAATACATGCAACAGTGGCACAAAGGAGTTACAGCATCAAAGACTTTGGGAGAGTGAAATGTACTATTCAGATTATTGATGGATTTTTAGATTAGGAACAGGAAGAGCTGACTGTACTGATGATATTCAGACTGTAATCCTCCCACACCCTAGTTATTTGTTACTTACTGGAGTTAAATCCTAATGTTGCTCTGAAGTTGAATTTCAAATTCCTTAGTTCATTTCTATTCAGCTCTCCCTTAAGTGGTACTGTCCTCTGTTTTGCACATGATTAATTTATTCACTCACAACCAGAGTTTGAACAGAACTTAAATTTTGATTTCTGGATAATTTCTTTTCTTTTATTAGCTATTGTGACCCTTAATTCATCACCCCAATACAATTTCAAATATCACTGAACTAACAAGATCGATTGACAATTATTTGTTCTTTTTCTCCATCATACATTTTGTGGCTTTCCTGGCAAATTTGGAGACCACTTGTCAGGTTATGTTGTATAGCCAGACACTTTTATTTCTCTCACAACAATACTTCTGAAAACACCTCCCTAAATCCCTACTTACTGCTCTCTCTCTCTGCTTTTAGTTATTAAACACAGGATTAGAGATGATGTTAACGTGTCACTGTCACTCTTCACAAATTCATTTACTTTTTTTTTTTCAAATGAGCAGTATGTTAGTAATATGAGTGTAAGAAATATTTTATGCTGTCTTTAAAATGTCAGGAAATATACATGCAGGTGATGTGAGGTGCAAATTTCAGAATAAATGGAGGGAATTCATCCTTAAATCAGGCTCAACTGTCACTCCAAATAGTCTTTTTTTGTATGTGTTCCCTCCTTTTGGGATTTTTGTGTCTGGAGATGTGTCGAGAGTATATTTTTCTACTACGGTCATCTAGCATTGTCAAAATTTAGAATCACAGAGGCAAAACCTATTTAATTTTAGAGAATTTCTGAAATCATATAAAATCATTTAAAAATTTCCCACCCACAGGAGACTTCTTTGAAAGGGACAAGACCTTGTGACATCAAGGAATCATGTGTGTCACACATGTGTGTGTGTATATATAATGTTTATTCAGTTCTTGGCAGAGTGCCAGCTATTCAGTTGGATAAAATAGACATGTTCATCCTCATGAAATTCTGTGAGTGAGTGTTCGCTGTGGAGCTCAGAGGTGGTTCTCCATAAGACAGTGAACTCTCCACAATTCTGCCCGAGCTGTCTTTACCCCTTGAGGCAAGTATCTTGAACTTTAGAGACACATGTCATCGTGCTTTTTCTATAATAACTAGAATTAATTTAAAAGGCAATAGGAAATGTGAGAGAGAGAAAAAAATGCACCTTTTCATTATCTGTTGAAAACATATTTAACCATAAAAATTGAGTGGAATAGTGAAAGTATATGTGCTAAAGTAAGGAAAATGTATGATTTACTATGCAACCATTGATTATCATTTATATAATTTCTCAGGTTGATTTAAAATGTAGCAATAAACTATAAAGAAAAGCTTCCTAGGCATTTTTAAGCCTCATTTTCTCTTTTGATAGTAAATGCTAATGGCATTTGCAATTTAGCTTAACTATTATCTGGTATCAGTCCAAATAGAAGCGTTATTCCAATTCCCACTAAAACTCATGCATCTCCAAATACTAAAGTTATTTCATCTTTATTTAAAAATCTTAAATTGCACCATTTTCATCAGCAACATATTGCTCAGAAACAGTTTTCACAGCGGTCTCTTTTACCACATATCAATCAACATGATTAGTCCTGCCAAATACTCAAAAGTAAGAAGTAAAAGAGCAAAAATAAGATAGACCTGCCAGGTATAACTTTGTAGATTAAATGATTTGAAACCTCTGCATTAGTGATCATTGTGGTACTAGGAATATTTAGAGAAAAATAGCCTTGAAGTTACATTTATAACAAAAGTCTTTCCTTTTCTTGAAACTTGTCTACCACAAGTTAGTAGATGTCAATAAGCTCCTGAACTTACTTTCTAATTATGAGAACAATTAAATACATAATATATTTCACATAAAACAGTATGAAGAAGAAAATATAAACTGCTCCAAACTTATTCTACCTTTATACTGACTCTCAGAACAACTCCTGAAATTTCCAAAGGGCACGGTGGGGGGAGAGAGCATGGGAATGATCATTTTCTAACATGTAAAGAAAAAGAGCTGCATGATCTTCTGATAGATATTTTAATAATTTAAGCTTAATTTTTAATTAATACTCTACTTCTAATAGTTATAAGGCTGAAGTGATATACTACTTTGATAATTTTACCTAGAATTTCTAGAAATCAGAAGACACTAGTTTTACTGCATCTTAACATTCTCCCCCTCCAACATACAATCTGTAAACAAATAAAGTGGTCTTTTCTATTCAAAAGTTGTACAAATGATAATTGTCATTAAGCTTTTTGTGCCATTTTTCTGTATTTATGTGAGTATGGATGCACTATATAAAACCAATTCATGAGGAAAGACATCTGAATCTGATCAAGAAGGATGTGAATTATATATTGATTTTGGTCATGTGAATCAGTTGTTCCTTATAGAGATTGGAGCCAGCATTTCTCAAAGGACATAAGAAAAAAAGGATTGCTACTAATTGAGATAAGTGATAGATGATGGAAAATATTGTCTTTGAACTCCATAAACTTTAATTCCTTTCCAGTTACCCACGTGCAACTTGCTGCTCTACTTTAATGTAAATATTGAATGAGCTCTGAATAGTCTGTCTCTAATTAGTTCCTCATACCCTTTCCACTTTTTGTGTCAGAAATCACAGCCTAAATCAATCAGTGTATAGTATTCTTAAGGTGAAAGTACAATTTAAGCCAGTATGAGTTTGCCATCGACTTCTCAGAAACATTCTTTTTCTCTTTTAAAAATAGAGAGCAGACATCCCTTTCTTGCTGAATAAACCTGCCATTACATCTAGGGATCATTTATATAATTTTCTCAGGTTGATTTAAAATGTAGCAATAAACTGTAAAGAAAAGTTTCCTAGGCATCTTTAAGCCTCATTTTCTAAATCTATCATGACTGCCAAAAGATGACCTAGTGGAATTATGCAAAAAAAAAAAAGTATATAAAGCATAATACTGTTGTGTCTTAAGTCATCAGACCTGAATCCTATGCTAGTTGTAGTTTTCCTGTAAAGAGATTTAAAAAATATATATCAATATTGTTCAAGCAAATTGAGTCAGATTTTCTGCACCTAAAACTGAAAACAATTCAAAAAAACACTGTTTCTGGGTTCGATTGAATGTTACCTTGACCTTCATTCAACAATTGATTTACACCCCCCTCCTTTTTTATTATCATCAGTATCTCAGTAAGAAGTATTTGGCTAAAGATAAAAACTTTCCTAAAGAGGATATATGTTTCTTTTCCTAGTGTGTAAACACAAAGTGAGTGATCCATATCTGGTTACCAGCTGTTCTAAGAACCCACCAAGGAAGTAGGAACTGTTTGTTCAAAGCTCTGGCATGCTCTGAAAGGATCTGCCCCCCGAAACCCCTCCCAACACACTTTCAAGTTCCAAAATGGAGAATATATGTCTGAAGAAGTGACAAGGAGGAGGGGATGAAAAGGTGAAAATGTGTCTACCACCTCTTTCTTAAGGAAAATTTCTGGGGACTTCCAGGTGAGATTTCTGCCCATATCCCATCTGACCTAAACTTATCTGCACAATCACACTTGACTCATTAGCAAGCCATCTATATTCTGAAGTGGTGTGTCTAATTCTGGGGGGAAAAGGGATTAAGGATAATTTAGACAACTAATAATCTTGGCCAACACCACTGTATATCGGAAATTGTGTGAACTACTGAACATTAACAAAGTGCATAAGTTATAGCAATGTGAAAAATATATTACCAATAACTAGGCTAACCATGCAATTTATAATAGAGCACAGAACAAGTGTGTGTGTGTGTGTGTGTGGTGTTTGTGTGTGAGATAGAGATCACTATTAAAAATTCAGTTGGAAAAATCTAATGTTCATGGACATTATACATGTATGATAAATAATTTATATATCAGAGCCCATTATGTACATTTCCTACCTAATTAAAACATGTTTAATTTTACTGTATTTTTTCATACATAACAATTTACATCTGGTATTTTTAAAATGCAAATGGTAAAGTAAAAATTCTATTATTGAGTAAATGTCCTAGGAAAAGTATAAATGTATCTCTCCTACATTTTATTCTGTATGATATAATTTTAGAGTTTCCACGTTTCCCTTTGAGTTTGTTTTTTCTCTATGGTTAAACTGTTTCAATTATTAGTTTTGGGTTTGAGGACTATGCCTTCAAGAGTCACTCTAACACCCCCATACAAAATTGTTCCAAAGTTGCTTACTTTTGGCTAAACGAAGAGATAAAAAACAGCCTGTTTGAATTGTGTGTGAAATAAAAAGCTAAGATAGACCCAATAGTGTAAAGTGCATGGATTTCAGTGTGTGCAACTCTGGGCAGCTACCTCAGATTACCTAGATGTGTGTGTGTGTGTGTGTGTGTGTGTGTGTGTGTGTATGTATGTGATTATTTCCATCTTCAATGCAGTTCAAGATAGTTGAGTCTAGCAAAAGAACAGGTGAATATAAGATACATTAAAAAAATTCCACTTGCTATATATATATATATATTTACCACATTCACTCAGTTGTTAAGGACAATGATTTTTAGACCAACCATTAATTACTCCTTCTCTGCCTTCTGTAATGTCTCAAGTACATTGTCACTCTATCTGCCACAGTTCAGACTGGGGGGAGAAAATCAGCCCATGCTGTTCACCCAAGGTGAATGGGCCATTGGTAACAGAAGACTGAATGATTGAAAGAAAGATGACAGGGATCAAAGGAAAAAAAGAAAAAAGCAATTGTTGTAAGAATTCCAATTTGCAGGAATTCTAATCAGATCCAATAGACAGAAAAGGCCATCATTTGCTCTAGTAAGATGGCCAGCATTGAAGACATCAAATAAGTGATCAAATCCACTAATACCTCACTGCTGCAATAGCTCTAATGAAAGCTAGCTCCTGGCGAATCTCTGTGCCAGAATCTAGAAAGATTCCTTCCTTATACTTTCTGATCTACCAGCAAGGATTTCTATTGGCAAGATCTAATATAATACCAGCTAGCCATATGGGAGAAGTGTAGTTTGGAAATTCTAGTATCCAATAATACACAGTAAAACAGAGAAAGACAGCAAATAAGGTTAAATTTGGATAAACCAAAGAGCAATAATGGAAGCCAAATAGATGAGAATGAATATTACCAATGTGCAAGGAATCAAGGATTGATGTTGGATCTTGAATATGTTTGTATGCTTCTTACCCTTTGTAGGTTCCTCTGCTTGAATTATTTGGAATGAATCATGGAGAAATCCCTACTATTAGATTTAATTCAATTCTTTTTCTTTTCTTTCTCTTTTTAGCTAATTAGTGTCTACTAAATACATGGGTCACATTGGCATACCATTAGGGTGAAAGTTTGCAAACATTTCTGAAAAGTTAACATAATACATTCACTCGTGTTCTATAATGAAAATATTTTTCTTCATTAAGGATTGTTCTTACTGGAGTAAACACATTCTCTGCATTTTCTTTTACCCAGTCATCTAAAATACATCTATGATTTGTTAACATGTATATACTATTTTAGCCACGATAGCCTCAATTTTGTTGTGCTAACAAGAACATCCTAATATTTTAAATACATCTATGAAATTATATTTCTTGCTGCCCTTACACTGTTGTATGTTCAGGCACCAGTCTGAACAACACTGTCACCTCCACATGGCAAATCAACCATCTAGCTGCACAGATCTCAACAATCACCAATTCCAAAGTCCTTCTGTAGCAAACTTTGGTAAAGATGGAAGATCTCACACAGGTTTCCCTATGAAAAGGCCAGTATATATGATGCTACTTCTTTTCACAAAAGAGGGGCCTTCTTAAGGGAAGGGTGCTGATAAAATGAGGGATTTGATTTATTTTATACTTATTTGAAAACTAGTTACAAAGGATAGGTTAATAAGAAGGAAATAAACATCTGGTAAAATTTTCTTGGGTGGGTGACTACTTAAGACTATAGTCTGCAAGGACCTACCTAAAGATATGCCTTTTTAGCTCTAAACTGAATGGTACAACCTATTTTTGACATAATATTTACTGTTGATTCTGGCACAGACCCATTATTCCCTGTTACAGCATTTTATTGCCTTTTTTTATTGAAAGAGGTGAAAAATTTCTGTACAGAAAAAAAAAACAAATTTATGATTATATTGTCTTTTAGTACATTACATATTAATAAACCTGTTTTTATAACATTAACTTAAAATTACAACAACCAATTCTTAAAATAACCTTTCTGCACTAATATAGAGTGATTTTGACAAAGGAGTAAAGGCAGTATAGTGGTGAAACAAAAAAGATTTCAATTAATAGAGCTCTAACAATTAGACATCCACACCCTCCCCAAGAAATGAATATCTATACAAACCTTAACTCAAAAATTAACTCAAATGTAACTGAATCAACATAGACAAGTTTAAAAGGTACTCCTGTCACATTTCTTGCAATTCTGGAGACTAGAAATCCGAGATCAACTGCCAGAATTCTCTGATGCAAACTATCTTTCTAATGCAGAGCAACTGCTTCATAGCTGTCTTTTCACATGGTAGAAGGCTGGTACCATTTTTCATAACAGCAGAAGACCTGGAACAGCTAACTGGTACAAGTCTATATTATAGAAGTCAAGAAAACTCAGTGATAATGGTTGTAAGGAGAATAGTAAGGGGTCAGAGATGAATCAGATAAGAGGATCAGGAGAGGGGCTGATGGAGACAAGGGATAAGGCAAGCTGGTCACAAAACACAGACAATACGATAAGTTCTCATTGAAATTGGTGTCACAAGTTAATTTCTTTCTTCTGCAGATGCATCAGGTATTTTTTTCCTCCTTTTGTGAAAGTCTTCCTTATTCTCATACTAAAATAAATGATGCTACTAAAATAAATGTCTGATCTGTGTTTATCATGTCCAATTTTGTAAACTTTCTCTTTTAGAACTTCCAAGCCATCAGAAATAGAACTGGATTGTTCATTTGCAGATTCTAATAAGATGTAGAGTTCAATTAATTTTCCAATTTGCTTAGCTTTTCTTTTGCTTTTCCTTGTTGTCTTTATTTTCTTAACATTTCTACATTTTATTTATTTTTAATAACATTTCTACATATTTCCTCCATGCATTATTGTTTGAGGAAGATGGGAACCAAATGTTAGGACTGTTTATATCATTCATTAATTGCAGATGAAGAATAATGCTTGTTGATTTCTAGAAGGAGCTTACCTCAATCTCTTGCCCCTAGCCTTTGATCACTCACTCACAATAAATAAGCACATAAATACATAAATAAGACAGTGTTCTAACTCTGATTAAGTATAGGTACAATTATGCATTTTTACATATGGACAAAGAATTTTTAATTACACATTTTTACAGGACATATAATTAATTTTCCCACCTCTTACATTCTAAAATGTATTTCCACCTTGTAAGTTTGTAAATTTACACAATGGGCTTTACTTTGTCAACTCAAGATACAGTTCAAGTTTAAGGACATTTACTGAAACATGCTGTTTGCATAGGATTATCTATGAAATAATCAAAGAAAGGTAAAGTTCTTCCAATTTGTTGATAGTGCTCTCTAAACAGTTTAGTTAAGCTTGCTCCCTGACACTGCTGTCTCAGCATCTCTGTGTGGTCTGCTGGCCTCTAGGGGCCATAAACTGACATGAGGCTTCTCACCAAGCACATGTCCTAGATAGAAAGCAGCAGAAAATGCAGAGGTCTTGATAGAATTTCCCAACAGTTCTTGGGATAAGAAATCTCCCCTGCCTCCAAGTGGTGTGCCTATGTACCCATTATATAAGGCATTAAAAGGATTAACACAATTCAATTATGTTTCAAACCAACTCTTTTGTTTATTCTGCATCTACATAAGTTCATGTTAGAAACACACCTAACACTAAGGTCCCACCTTCCCAATGAGAAGAAAAGATATACATATTAAGAACATAAAATCAATTGAATTCTACAAATGTCGGTACCCAAAGAATCACTGTTTTTGACAGATCTGGCCCTGGCCTGGGGCTTCCAAGGCACTCTAACTACAAGACTCTATCCTGCATTCTGCATCAGTATCACAAACGCATTTGGTCCCTGAAGCTCTTTCAAGTTTTCTTTTCAGAGATTAATATTTTTCTTGAATGGCTGGTATATTAACCTAGAAGGTACCTTTCAATCTTTGCTCTGTTCAGTTCAGCTATGACTGCTGTAGACATTACAATTTTAAATCACCTAAGAAAAGTCATTCTACTTGAACCCGCTTAATACACTAAGGATTACACCGGGGTTTACGGAAAGAGCCAATTAGTAATTTAGTTTAATCATTTCCATGTATGATCATTTCGTGGTTCATTAAGACCCTCAATGAAATTAGTAGGCATTACTTTAGGCACTTAAGAGAGTTTTTGAGTTTAGGTGAGAGTACTTTAGGCACTATGAGAGTTTTTGTCAATCACATATCAACATACCTTACTATAATATTACTTGACTAATATAACTTAACCATCTCATGAAGATACTTAAATATATTTTTAGCCTACAGGGTATTTGGAAAAAAAAAAAAAACATTCTTTCTCAAGGGAAAATGATTTAGATGAATTAGAAAGTTATTTCACTTTACAGCCATTTGAAAAAAATATATATATTCCAAGAGTGTTGTTTTTCCTATGTCAAAAATAGACGTAGTTGGACTTCCTGAGAAGAAAAGGCAGTTGCCTTTACAGTGCTGTTTGAATCTCTAATTACACCAGAAATCAGTGTGTGTTATCATTCTGACTTGTTATTCATGACACTTTAATTAAAACTTTGGAAAAACTTAAGTTACCAATACATGGAAATCTTGAACCCAACTTTGCATCAGAGTTTTGAAAAGACTCTCTAAAAGAGAAATTATTGCCAGTGTCTACAGTTTTCTCTATATTAGTACAACCAGATTTCGATAGACTCTGATGGAAAATGTGAAATAACCAACATAGAATTTAGTTATGGAAAAAGGAACCTCTGTATTTAAATGCAAACCTAATTATATATATATATATATATATATATATATATATATATATATATGACAGGTAGGGAATCAGGGGTAACTGGCTTAACAAGATAAAATGTTCATCTCAAGTATGTGTGTGGATGTCCAAATAATTTAATATTTATTATTTCACTGAGCAGCTAAACAAAAAACAAAATTCACTATACTTCAATAAGAATTATTATAAGCCTCCAGGCCTGGTGGCATGCCTTTAATCGTAGCCTATGCAGTGAGGCAGAGGCTAGGAATTTCTTGAGTCTGCAGGTTGGAGACCTGCCCGGGGCACATAGTAAGAACTAGTCTCAAAAAATAGCTGGGTGTGGTGGTGCATGCCTGTAAGCCTAGCTACCTGGGAGGCTGAGGCTGGGGATTGCTTGAGTCTAGGGTACCCAGGGCAACAAAGTGAGACCTAGTCTCAAAAAAAAAACATATATATATATAGAATAGGGCAATGCAAATAAAAGGTGTAGAATTATAATTTACAAAGTAAATACAACATCTTCAAACATTTGATATACTTATAAGTGGGAAAGTGGAGATTTCATATCCAAGAAACATTCAAATTATAAGAAAGTTGATTTTTAATAAATTCAAGTGAAGAAATTAAGTGGGTTTAGTACAATCCACTAGTAGGTATGGACTGAGTCACAGAGAAATAAAGAGACAACAATTGTTCGAATAAGATTCAGCTAGGCATTTGCAAAGGATTTGCAGAAGGAATTAAAATGACACACTTAAGACTCACAACTATGCCCAAATCAGGTCATGAAAAATAGTCTATAAAATGTAGGTCTGTGCAACAGAAAATAACCCAGAAAGCAAATGCCTCTTAGTCATGTTATGGGTTAACTTCACAAACACACAGTTCTTTGATACCCTGATCTCATTCATTAATATATGCAAATTTAACCTCAGATAGATTCTGACTGATCTCTGCTTGTGGTTTTCAGCCATGACTTCCCATTACAATCACCAGGCTGTGGGGGTGGAGGTGGGGGGGGAGGGTAGTAAAATTTATCAGTGACCAATTCCTTTTATGCCCAAATATTTTGGGATGTATTTGGAGTGGGTTCTTACATCATCATTTCTTTCGAAGCTTCCAGGTTGGGAGCCATTTATAAGATTGAGAGCCTTTGGATCAGATTAAGCTCAGAATAGTGGTGATGAATGACTGTGTCAGTCTCATTGATAATCATACACAGTTTTCAGTATTTCTCAGAAAAGAAATGAATTATTATTCACACAGTAAATAAATGCCAACTTCTTTTGTTGGGCTAAGAGGAAAGCTGAATTAAATTAAGTAACTAAAGTAATCTACTAAGTGAGCTGAATATATGAGTCAGTATAAACATATATAGAAAAAAGATGAAACTGGAAAGAGGAAGGTTCAAGAAGGCAAAATATCTGAAATAATACACATCTCGAAATGATGATTTGAATTAGAATATTGATGAAATAACAGGACAGAGTGAGAAAAAAGCAGCTTGAAAAAACCTCCTATGCCACAAAGCATTTGAGTCTTATCCTGAAGAAAATATGGAGAAGTTTGGGTGCAGTAACCAAGCTCTCTCCTGCCTTTTTTTCATTCAACCCTCTGATCTTTCAAAGCACAGACATATAGAAGTTTATAACTATTCTTTGGCATTAACTAGGTACTCTCAAGCACTTAAGAACATCCAAATTTGAAATTTACTTCTTAGTCCAAAATCCTGAAAGGGCCTAGAATGCCAGGTTGAGATTATAAGAAGATATGCAATAAATATCTACAATCAAGAATTATGGAACTTTAAATTTGGATATACAGGGTGGTACAGGGTGGGAATGGTCAGGGAAGGGGAGGTGAACCCAAGAAATCACAAAGATGTGAAATTTATATATAAATAAAATATTTTTAAAAATTTGAATATACAGGGCCTCAAACCAGATTGTGTGAAGTATTATATTTCAGAGGAAAACAGGTTGAATGAGCAAATTTATTGATGAAGTTTAGTTATTTCAAGAAATTAATGCACCAATTTAATTTTTATAATCAAATATCAAATATATGGTCATTGTACTATATCTAATGATTTTTTGTGTGTGCGCTTCCTCTATGGCATGCATGATCACAAATGCTTCAACTATTCACTGTTGAACAAATAAAAATTTTGACAGAAAAATAATTAAATATAAATTATGAATTTATTGTAGTATTTCAATCACCCATATATAACAGGATACATTAAAATTATAGTGGGGGATATAGAGGCACTAAATAAAATACACATATATAAAAATTCTGTTGAGCCTGGCTCTAAAATATCCCTAGAAATAGACCACATGCTGCGTTCAAATGAGGTCATGGTCTCAATTCAGGCTTCTGTAAAATACATGTAATATATTTATAATCGTTGGCATCCCCTGTTTGTATATATGTGAAAATATGCACGTGAATAGCAGTGATTTGATAAGATTGTGCAGGCATATGGCAGGGAGCTAGGATTCTTGGCATGTTTTGGCAGAATGACTAGTGATTTTTGAGTTATAAGTGAGCAAAAAAAGAATACTTTTTAACTTTGTAAAACATTTGGATTTTCATAACTCTATATAATCCAAAATAACAGCAGTGTTAAACTTTATACTTGGCAACCTTAACATTCTTATTTCAAACCAAAAGAAGCTTATGTTGTGAAGTATATGGAAATGTAATCATCTGCAGTCTATTTTCAACACAGGCAGAAGAGGAGTGTAAGACCATATTTAACAAAATAATTAAAATCCTTGCTGATACTCTGATTTGTTTAGCAGTGTAGCTAAAATGAGTTATGAGCTAATGATTTCTAAATTAATAAACTCATTAATTTTCTCTTATGCTAGTTTAATGCTATCACTTTAGAAAAATTTTAGTTGAATGCTATCCCATAATGTTTTATAATTTTAATCCAGTTTTTGCTAGCTATAACACAAAAAAATTGGTGTTATACCCCTTTTACTCTGGTTTAAAAAAAAGATATGCTTCATTTTAAAATCCACTAAAATGATAACTGATAATCATTTTTTTAAAAAGACATATCCTATGCTTTATGAAAAGAAAAGATTGCAAAGTTTCATATTCTAAAGATTTGGAGATCATTCATTCAACTTGTTAACAAAGTAAAGGGCAGAGCAGGACAAACCGTGTTATCAGGTAGATTTACTCCTAACACACTACTGCTAGCAATGGTTGGTTTTCAATTACAACTGTGATTTGAAATTTTTACTACACAGAACCTTTTTGATCATATTTTAACCACCTGACTCGTATAGGATGGTGATAGTGACTTGTTTACCATTCCTACGAAAGGGAAATGGGAAAGATTCCTCTCAGTCACAATTATTATAGGTTTATAAATGGGATTATTAAGTAGAATTAGAACATATGTACTTTGTGCTCTTTCTCCTGACCAATTCTCACAAAGTATGGATGATGGATGAACTTAACTCTTGCGATAAAGATGATATTTTTATAGAAAGATAGCTATAATAATTCTTAGTTTGTATATGTGTGCATATATAGACATATGTGTATGTGTTGCAAATATATGCAAAACTCTCCGATTATTTCAAGCTGTCATGTTTTTAAAGGATCATAAGTAATGAATATTTACCTAAAACCTTCGACTTACTCTGCTGGAATATTGCACATGGTTGTTTTCATGCTTAAAAAAAAAAATTTATATCACTTTCTAAGAACTATAGCTGACCTAAACCCAGCAGGTATCGAAAGCATGGCCATATAAGACTGGGTACAAAAATAAAGCACCTAAGTTTTATTCACACTGTTAATATTCTAACCATGTAATAACTAATTTTAATATCCTTCAGCAAATGATATAACAATATATCAAGTAGTATAACCAAAGTTATTGATTAATTTAAAAACTATCCCTGTTCCAAACAGTATAACAATAGTTTTTAAATAATTTAAATGGGATAATTTTTTAAATATTTTATATTTTAGTGTAAAAATTACACCTTTAAAGCACAGGTAGTATAAAGTTAACACTGTGTTAGGGGGAAAAATCCTTTCACTAAATTGACAGTTTTGAAGTTGAGGTTTTTGTGAGAGAGAAGTTCTTTATGACAACTCTGTTTTGAAAGCATTGGTGGTACGCTAATCAGTCTCCTGTCCTGCCTATTGATGGAAAGAATACAAAATGTGTGCTAGCATTCATGATAGTGCAATTTGAAGCTGATCCAGTCAATGCAAATGTCATGTATGGGATTTTTCAGCAAGAGAAGAGGGATGGGGATAGTGACAGAGTGTTCCTCTATGAAAGAAGCATTTGTGCATGCTGCTAAAATGAACTACTTGTTGCTTTTGCTCAATTGGTTCACATCCACAAATTTTAGACCTCACATGTTCTTAGTACCCCTTTGTTTGGTAAACTCTACTGTATTTTTTGTGGTTATGGAAATTCCTGATGCCCTTCATGCATCAAAAACACAGTGTTGCTATTTTTGCTGTTAACCTGTGCTAGTAGATTTAAGTCAGATCCCATAGCACTAAGGGGCATTTGTATATATTTTAGATACTAGCATGAAATCAAAGATATCTTTTGTGTTGATCATACTTTTTTGTACACATGTATTTTTTGTTTGTTCTATCATTGTGTTTATTGTTATTTGTTGTATAATAATTTTTTGAAATATAATGTACAATAAATTTCATAACTGGCAATATTTGAGTTTATAAATTCTCATCAGCATTAAAATAATAGCCTGTCCATTTTACTTTGAAACAGATATCAAGTAAAACTTAGGCAACTTATTTCTGTTACAAACTAAGTAAAATCAGGCTGTGGTTAAAATAGAAATGTGTGTGTACTTTTTGAAAAATTATAATGATATGTGATATATAGAAGAAAACAGGTTTCTGCACTGTTTTATCATGATGTAATTATAGTGATTTTTAATACGAATGTCAGTTTATCAGATTTTTAGATTAAAATGATGATATTCCTGGATACTAAAACAGACAAAAATGAAAAAAAAAAAAAAGATATCAGTCAGGTTAGAAATACATTTTAGAGATTGAATCACACATGTTTCTAAGAAGTTAATTTTAAGCTCATTATGATAAAATTTCAAAAGCAGCAGAAGTCATTTATCACTTAAAAATAAGTCAGTTATTAAGGAATTACTGAGCCAGATATAAATTTGGAGAATGTGTTCATCATTCATTTTATCATTGTGAATTAAGTATACTATTAAAATTACAGCAATGCTCACTTTTTTAAAGACATGGACTATAAAACTTTAAAGGAAATTTGAAAGAAATAATTTCTAAGAGAATACCTCGCCCACTTAAGTTTATATGAAGTATTCAGTAATAAAATAAATATGTGAAATGGGTTTTTTTGAACTTATATAAAACTATCATTTATTGAATAGCATTTCACTAAAATATATACTTATTTTAAAATGAAGTATCCAAAATACATTGAATTCAGTGAATACTAGAGAAATGGTGGATGTGCAAAACTTTACAAATGTCATTAAACTACTAAAGATATATAATTATTTACCTTAAAATGTTGACAGTGCAAAATTACTAGTGACACTTAAACTTCAGAATGTACTAGGATTATCTACAAGACTTGTTAAACATTTATCACTGAACTCCACCACCAAGTTCCTGATTCCATGAACTTGGGTTGGGGCCATGGATGTTTGCATTTCTATCAAGTTGCAAAATGATACCAATTCTATTAGTGTGGACACTACACTTTGAAAAGCAGTAGATTAAAAAAGAATTAAGGGGATAGTTTCAAGTATAATGGGTAAAAATGCAAAGCCAAATCAGGCATTCTCTATTTCAAGAATATTGACTGCGTGTTAATATTCATTTATTTTTAAATATAAATTTAGAGACTTTAAGAAAGTCAAATAGATTTAGGAACTTTACCCTTTTGTCCAATCATGGGCAAATTATACCACTTTAGGGTCCATGTCCAGAAAAAAACAATGAATTTAATCAAGTTCAATGTGTTAATCTCCTATGTAATTCAATATCTATTTTGTATACCTATGACTGTCTTTATTATGGACTCAGTAACTCCCTCGGTGAAGGTAATATGGTCTGCTTTCTCATTGTTTCTTTTCTCTTAATTCTTCTCTCCATCACGTTACAATAGGAATGTGATAAGTAGAAAGGGACATGTGTTTTGTAGCTGAACTTTCCTTCCTCCATTATCTAGGTTAGTATTGGTGTCCCATGTAACAAAAATCTGGAGGCTGGATGACACACTACACACATTAGGTAAGCCAACTAACAGGAAACACCCAAAGAAAGGTGATTCCACTGACCGGCTTCTTCCAATCCTTCAGCTTCCATCTCACAGTTTTACACTTAGCAGCCAAAAAGCATTCCTGATTAAGATTCCCTCAACATGCCTCCATTTGGTTTTCATGTACTATAAATGCA
>PVHY01019382.1:6244-27593 GCA_004024945.1 Uropsilus gracilis
TCTGTCTGTCTGTCTGTCTGTCTGTCTGTCTGTCTGTCTGTCTGTCTGTCTGTCTATCGTCTGTCTGTCTGTCTGTCTGTCTATCTGTCTGTCTATCTGCTTATCTGCCTATCTCTCTACCTGCCTATCTCTCTATATCTCTGTCTTTTGCTCACAAATTATTTTGTTTTCATGGCATAACTCTTAAGACTATGGTTCTTTAGGAAAACTTTTGGGAAACTGTCTGTGGAAAGGACACTGAAATCAACACCAACTTGCTGTTACATTCGTGGCATCACTGTTTACTAGGTCGGGAGTTGATATCCTCTCTGAGCCTTCAGTTCCTCTTCTTCATTTGAACAGAAGAACAATAATCCCTGCCCTCCAGAACTCACAGTGTTGTCATGAAAATCAAATGAGATGATGAATGTGAACGTGGCCTGGAAACTGTAAATTGTTATAGAAATGCAAAGCATCATCATTAGTCATGCTGCCATCTATGAAAATGAATGTTAGATTCATAACGCCAGAACATCATTCTCATAAGGATTGTCTCAGTACCCTATGGACCCTTGAAAACATTGGGAATTTGATAGATTAAGCAGCTGGGAACAGAACTACCACCAGCCTTGTTGAATAGACAATAAACTAAGGGGAACATTTCCTAGCTCCCAAGGTGGTCTCTTTAACAAAGGATAAACACAGACTTCTTTCTCTTCCCCAATTCTTCCAAATTAAAGCCTTTGGGGGAAAATTCTAAGTGGAATTCAGCTTCAAAATAGACCCAAAGAAGTACAGCGAAAATATTTCCTTCATTTGATTTTCTGTTGGTGAGATGGGTCCTTTCATTAGCAGATTGAGTACAAACAGCCCACAGTCTGCTTCGGTAATTTCCAAAACATGATTTACATAAATTTAACTTTGTAATCTTATGGTTCTATTACTGCATTAAAATGACAAATAATACGGCAGAGAATGCCGTTTCCTATGTTGATCTGGTCGCTGACTGTTTACCAACAGCTGCTCAGATGAAGGTGTCTCTCACTTAGCATTTTTCTCTTGCTCAGGATTTGAGTTTACGTGAAGCTTCTCAAATGTTGGTCTTTTTCAGAAATGAGAAAAATCCACCCCTTCCCCTCACCAACAGGAACTTTGAAGTTAGTGAGTGGCTACAGTTCATCGACTTTACTTAAAGTTCTTTGGAAAAAGTCACCTTGCTGGAAGCAGTTGAACTTAACAGATATGGTGCAAATCTCATGTCTGCAGGATCTGATGAAATCGAGGGGATGGTTAAAGTCCTGGGGAACTGAAGTCCAAGCAAGCTAAAGAGCTTTGAGAAGTCATCTCATTTGATGCTTCCTTCTCTTTCATGGCAGCCTAAAATCCTGCTCACTTCGACACCTTGCAATAAGAAATAACTCCATCCAGTACTTCACATACTGTAGGTGTTTAACAAATACCTGTTTTGTGAATGAATAATGAGTTGAACCTTGAGAGATTGGGGAAGGAAGGAGCATGGGAAGATCAAGATGAAGGCTCCTGGGTGATGGTGTGGAGGGCACACCCTGGGGAATGCAATGATGTAATAGAAATATATATAGAGAGATATTCATAAACACGTAAACAACAAAATGATTAATAAAAATTTAAAAAAAGGTGAAAAAGCAACTGCAGTTTTTCTCTGTACCATAAATAACAACAGAGGTATGTTCAGATTCCTAATTAACACCTCTTCTCCTTCCCTTCTTTTCTCCCCTTAGTTGATTTTCCTTTCCCCCTCTTTCCCTTCCTCCTTCCATACTGTGAGTGCCTATGATGCATCAAGAATATACAAGGTATTCCTGAATATACAGGAGATTCCTATTGCATCATATTTTATTTCCCTTTGCTTTCACGCACTGCATCTGAAACGACCCATGTCTGCCTGCTCTGGATGGTGAGTGCCATGAAGGCAGAGACTGTCCCACCCACCATGTTCTCTGTGGTGGCTTTCACCCCTAGAACAGGCCTTCTCTCCAGTGTAGTTATTCAGTAAGTGGTTACTGTGGGACCTGGATGCTCCCAGGATTGTGCCTGAGGCTCGACTCTCTTGTGTGTCATCCAGCGTATTTAGCTCCATCGACCCCCGTTTCTACTTGCTCATTACTTTGGTGACATCACCGCTAACCTCCAGAGTCAATTTCAGCCTATTCCACACTCACAAGGCCACATTGCCTTGTGAGCTCCCCTTAAATCAGCAACCCATTTAAGCAGCTTGTACTGGGGATCCTGCTGCCTGGGGGAGGGGTGAATCCTTTCTGGACTCACTACTGATCCAGGGAGCAGGGATGTGTAGCTGATGGGATGAGGAATGATACAAATCAGGAGAAATGATACAAATCAGGAGAAGTGGAGATTCCTACAAACGCTACCAACGACCAGAAGGATCTTGCTAAGAGTGAAGTTGTAAGAGAAGTGGGACTAGGTCTTAAGAAACCAGCAGCATTTAGAAGCAAGGGAAGAAAGAAGAGAAAGAGGTTGGCAAGACTCCTGGCATTGTTTTGAGTAAGATTCATGGGATGGAAGGTGGGAGAGGTTAAACCAGATCTTGAGGGGTCATTAAAATGCAGGCCTGAGGGATAAATGTTAGCCAGTACCCGGTAAGGGGTTATCAAGGTGGTCAAAGGAAAGGGGAGGAATTATATGCAAGTTCATGTTTCTGACAGGACACAGCAGTGGTGGTGGGATGTGTAACCACCATTCACCTCTCTCCACCTCTCTACAACTCCTGGATTTCCAACTTATAATCCTCTACTCTACCCCATCCGCACCTCACCCCCCCCGTAGAAAACAGCCTTAACTTCTTCCTAAAATGACCATTTGTTTGACCACCCAGTCAAACAAAAAACAAATAGCCAAGCAGTATTTACTCTCATCTCCATTTAGCTAGTTTCCACCTTCAGTCAAATTCCAAAGGAAAGACTTAAGTTCTCTACATGTGTTTCTTACTTGTTTCCTCCCCAGTTCCCCACAGCCTAGCCATTGAAATGCCAGTGATCTTGTCAGGGTTGCTAAAGAGTCTCAGGCTGTTAGTATCAAGGAGTGGCCTTCAGTCTTTATGTCACTTGACCTCCATGTCCTACTTTTGTGTCCTTTTTTCTTTCAAAATGCCTTTCTTGCCTTAGCTGCCAGGATACTCCTCCCTTGACTCTTCAAGATCTGATTTAACCTCTCCCACCTTCCATCCCTCCAGTCCTACTCAGAACGATGCCAGGACACTTGCCAACCTCTTTCTTGTCTTTCTTTGCTGCTACTAAATGCTGTAAGTTTCTCAAGATCTAGTCCAACTTCAATTTCCTCTATCTCTGCTCTTAGCAAGATCCTTCTAGATCTTCAGTAGCATTTGATTGATAACATCACTGAGCCCACTTGGTGCTCATTTCCCCCCCACTAATATTTTAGATATGACTTCATCAGGGTCCTTTTCCTGAGCCTCTTTCCTTCTTTTTTAAAGTTTATGGAAATGGAACAGTCCAGGGAAGATAGCCAGTGGCCATTTGATATGAAGATTTGGAGATCACTAGCATAACAAGGGGCCAGTGATTAAATGATAATGGTCCCAGGGAAATCATATCTGCAGGATAATTGGAGGAAGGAGAGTAGGAAGGAGACTGGCATGGAGCCCCCAGAGAAGTAACAGGGAAGCCAAGAGACAGAGGCAAAATGGCAAGCAGGGATAGGCTTTCCCAGAGACAGAGGGTCCCCTCGACACAGTGAGGTGAGGCCTGGAAGGGACCAGATGAAGGTGGGAAAAACTCGTTCTTGGGAGCAGTTTCCATTTGGTATGATACAGGATGGTCAGGTCAAAATATGATAACCATAGTCTGCTGAAACCCACCATAGTCTTATACGGTTATATGAAGCCCAGGAACCTAAGAAATACAGCCTAGGGTTCTAGATAAACAACGTGTGACTGACTGACTCAGTTTACTGGTATGTAGTTCAGTTTCTCTTCGAATCATCCTCATTCTGTCTTCGTCATATCAGGCCAGGTATGTCCACCAGCGACAGCTCACCTGGAACACCAGGACATGTAAAGTGTATAGGAACCCTAGCTCTTAACTTCCGGTTAGGGGTGCTCAGCTTGGGGATATGAATCTGCTGAGTCAGTCCCAGTGCTAATAAACCTGCTTCTTGCCACCTCTGGGGTCCTCATTTCCTTGGTGCTGCTTTCAGTAGAGATAGAAACTTTCACACACTTGTGTATGAATGGGGCCAGGAGTGAGAAAGAAACAGAAATAGTGTAGACAGACTATTCTAGTACGTGGCTGTGGAGAAAGGGAGGAATGGGGTGTTAGGAAGTGAGAGATGCTGTATCTAAGATGGGTGAGACTTGCTTGATCAAGTTTTACTTTAGGCAAAGTAAAAAGTGACAAATTATTGATTTTATATGTCACCAAGTTCACAACTAGTCCATAAAAGCAGACAAGAAAACACAGAAACATATGAGGGAAAGTAGAATCTGTGAGATTTCAAGTTTTCTTGTGTTGTGGATTCATTTCTATTCTTTAAGCCCAGTATATGTCTGGCATTTCATTTCATTTCTTCACAGTTGTCATAATCTAATTTTTCCTTGATGTAGGCATAAATGGAGATGCTAAGACTTATTTATCCATACAGGGTCATTTCTAAGTGCTTGCACTAAATATTAATATTCCAATAACCTCTTCCCAAATCATGAGCCACAAGAAATGCATTTTTCATATTGGTGATTTTTCCCCCCTGAAATACCAGGCGATTTAACTGGACTTTCTGTGCTTAAAGAAATTGGTGTTACTGTATTTTCCTATGGCAGAACTGTTATTCAGAAAACATGATTAGAATAGAGTCTGGGGTATACCTTCTATTTCCAGTCCTTTCGGAGACATGCTTCTCAAACTGAACACACCCAAATGCAACAAATAACTAATTGGACCCCCTATACTGGTGGATTAAGTTTATTCTTGTTATTCCATAGTTGCATCTGGAGTTCACATTGGGATTATCTTTATTTCCTTTAATGTTTTTTTAATTTAATTTATATTTTTTAAAATTTGCATATATATGTGTATTTATATTTATATTACATTATTGCATTATTGTGTACCCTGGGGCCTTTCCCACTTCACTAACATCTGTTAACCATCCTGATCTTTTGTGCTCTTCATCTCCCCCACCTTCTTCCTCCTCCTCCTCTCCAGCTCCATTGTTCAGTCCTGTTGATTGTTTTTATTTTTTCTTATTCATTTGTTTGTTTTTTTCCCTATATCTATCATATAAGTGAGACCATCCTGTATTTCTCTTTTTCTTTCTGGTTTATTTCTGCTAATATGAGTCTTTCTAGTTCTACCCATGTTGCTGCGAATTACATGTGTTTGTCCTCCTTGATGGATGCATAGTATTCCATTGTGTATGCACCTCGTTTTTTTTTTTTTAGCCAATCGTCTGTTTTGGGGCATTTGGTTTGTTTCCAAATTTTGGCAATTGCAGTTCTATTCCCTTTAATGTCTGTGGCTTAGTTGAGTCTGACTTAATCGCTGGCTCCAAACAATGCAGGTGACCCAAACTAGGCAAATCATGGTGCAGAATTACTGTGTCAATGTGGCTAGTCTAGAGGTATCCCAGTGACCCAATTCCATTGGGTCAGTCCAATGAGAGAGTCCAATTAGGTCTTGGATGGAATGGGTGACAAAAGGGCTCTTAAACTGAAGAGTTGAGTCTGAAGCTACCAGACTCCATTTTGTTCCCTCACCAAAGCCATCTTGAGGTGACAATAACACAAGTGAGCACAGCCAAGAGTAGAGAGACTCAGGTTCGTGGTGTTCTTGCTTTTGCTACTGAAAGTACTAGAAACTGTATAGTTTTGAATACATGCATACCCAAAAATAACTGTTGGCATTGCATTTCCGAACCTTGATGCCATACTCATGTGTCACCTGGCACAATTTCAACCCTGCTAAATGACACATTCAAGATTGGAAAGCCCGAGCTTGATCTTTCACACCTTAGCTCTTCCCTATGGCATCTCCCTTTATGGCTTTTAAAGAGGATGTTAGAGTGACCACCTTTATCCTACAAACTATTAAGCTAATGATGTTGATTGAATTCTTAATTTTACCTTTGATGTTAAATTTATACTGCCTCTATCTTATTTTTCCTTCCCTTGTATATATTAGTAGTCTATATTTCTAGACTTCCTATTAAGTGAATAGATCTAAAAGATAATTAGTGATATTTTGTTTTCATTTAAAATATTTACTACTCAGTTTAGATGTGGTACACATACACAGAGAATATTGCTCAGCTATAGAAAGGTGAACTCTTGGCATTTATAAATACATGGGTGAACTTCTGGGAATGGTACTAAGTGAAGTAAATCAGAAAGATAAAGACAAATACCAGATGATTTCACTCATATGTGCAATATAGAAAAAAACAACTAAACTGATAAAATTAAACCAAAACAAACCCTAGAAATATGACTACAGAATGAAGCTGTGTGTGTGTGTGGGGGGGGGTTGGGAAAGAAGGGGGAAGGGTTCCAATGTCCTAGGATAAAAGACTATGGGTGATTGGGTGATTTGATGGTGGCGGTGATGTGGGACCTACATTGCAGAAGTGTGAGCCTAGTCCCCTAAACCACATACAGTGTTGCAAATCAGTGTTAGCAGAATAAAGAAAAAAAATTTAGCATCTGGAGTCAGGAACACTTTCCCCATGTATATTTATTTTCCAAATAAACCTCTTTACTTCTTCTTTTATTTTTGCTTTCAACAAGCAATAACCCATAAGCCCGATTAAGTTATGTTCACAGTTCAACATTCCTTCCAAGTAATAAAACATTTTTAGCACAAATGTGCTGAAATCACAAGATCACAAGGTTACAGAATGTGAACCCCATCATCTTCTGCAAGTGAGGACACCTCACATCTTGCACCTCTTCTGTAAAGGGCGCTGTGCCCTTTACATTAGCACACTGTGACACACCTGTCCTATCATTTCATGTGCCTTTTCTTTCTTTCTATCCTTTCAACTCCTAAGAACTAATAGGGTGCAAACTTAACAGCTTAAGTAGCTTTTTGCTGGCAAGTAAACAAATGCTTCAAGTTCATAACAGATGTACAAGTCCACTTTAGAGAGCTGGGGCAGTCCAGGTGTGCTCATAATCACATTTGTTCATCTGTTCATAAGGTGTACACCTGTACACATTTGGCATCAGTGTGGAACAGCGTGGGAGAGTTCCAGGTTCAAAGCAGACTTCTCTTTGTTCTGAGTGCCGCGGACTGTTTATCTCTTGACCCATAACGAGCTAGGTTGCATAGTGTATCCAGAAGCTGCCTTTGCTCTTTGTTGAAAGTAATTAATACAGATGCAAAGAAAAAAAAATCTACCTGAATGAAGGGCACAGATCTAATATGCTGGTACTTCAAAGCAGGCAGCCAAAGATGGATCAAGGTCTTCAGAATCTTGTGTTAAAAAATAACCACAGAGAGATTTCACAGATGGCATGTCTGAGGATCCTCTTATATGCGTTATATGCCTCTCTTTAGAAGAATGGTCTTAAGATCTCTTGACTTAGATTTAAGGACTCCGAACCCCTCCCCAGAAACTCAGCACTGAACGTATCCATAAAATATACATTCAAAAATCCGATAACCAAGTATATGGAAGAAGGATAGAAACTACCTATTCTTTCAAGGTTCAAGGCCATTTCTTGACTTTTCAAAACATGTAACAGAGGGTTAATTAGCATAGAAAACGTGGAAAGACTCAGCACATACATTCTGTTCTATGACATGTGCAGTAGCCAGCTGTTGAGCTCTATTGATGTAAAGCTGAGAACTTAAAGAATGGATTTGGTGTTGGCTCTTGCTGGAATAGGGAGTGTGGGGGTCCCCAGAGCAGAGGTTCCTTCCCTTCATGGAAGACAAGGGTTTTTCAGTAAATGGTCCTGAGAGTGCATCCTGCAGTGTTGTTTGGTGTGCTTTGGTGATGTCTAACCTGTCAGGATGGTCTAACCCTGCACATTCCAGAGAGAGGCCTGGCCCACAACTGACTCTTCAGAGAGAAGCCTTTGGAACAGGTGGGCTCTATGACTTTGAACCACTTTTTTATTTACACACAAAAAATGTCATTTATGGTGGGGACCTCAGAGTGTGTGCCCTGAGAGCTTGAGCTGTGGAGGTCCTGTAGGCGGCATAATGAAGGTCAGACAGCTGGTCTAACCTTGGACCTGAAGGTCCGACATGAAGGTCCATACCTCTGTGACCATGACCTCTAGGACAGCCTTGCACAATGAACCTCAGAGAACTTGCTGTGTGAAAATACTCTGTGCTGTCACACACTGTCTCTGGGAGAACTGTGCGTTGTCTCTGTCACTGTATCAGAAGGGACAAATAGAAGGTTGTTGTGTGATCACCAGACCAGGTAGTATCACCTGGTCTTTCCTGGCTTCTGTCCTAGACACCTTTTTCCTTTGTTGTTTTTCTTCTGTCTCCTCTCAGTGAAGGCAGTCCTAACAGTAAGAACAGCAGCATTTTTGGTCTGTGGATCCTAGAAAATCCCTGCACCAGAAGGTAGACTGGGGAGGTCCTTCACAACACCCATGGTGTGGTGGGAGCAGCTGAACTTGAACTCACCTGTGACATTTGGGCTCCCAGCAATGCCTATCAGTAGTTGGCGCTTATGAGCAGGGCATCTAGCTACCAACTTTGTACTATTTGCCCTGTTTACAAGGTTAACCTCTTTAAAAGGGAGAACAAAAGCCTACAGTGAATTTTTAGAGTATGATCCCATGGCTGATAGGCCACAGACCAACATACCTTTCTGTAGGATGATGAAAGATCGAAAACTGTTGACGTTTATTTTTCGGTGGTCTCATTTTATGCTATTTCTCATGGTCTCTTGAAGATGGCAGCTTTCAGAAAGTCATTCATCTGCCACCAGGAGGAGGACTGCATGTCTCTGTCTATGACTTATGTACCATGTTTCCGTAGGGAGTTGTCAATCATTATCAGACTCATTAAATTTACCCTCGAAACAATTGTTGATTTTCTTCACCATTGTCTTCACAAAGTTGCCTTAGATTTAGATCTAATGCCAAGGAATCTAATATATCTGTCCTTTCTCTTTTGGAAAGGGAGGACAGATATATTAAAAAAGCAAATAGTAAATGACAAAACTACCTGATGATACCAGTGCAGACAGCATTGAGAACTATACTCTCCATTGTTGGCTGATGCCACGCCTATCACTGGCACACTGGTAGGACATTGAGGTTGACCCATGGAGAGGGAGCTTAGAGAGGAAGACACAGGTAGAGGAAGGCTGCAAAAGCCAAGCTGATGGGATTGATTTCCACATGCAGGTTCAATGGGCTTTGAGGGCTCCTAGCGTTTTGTCAACTCACCTTTTCCCCTTCCAGTTGCAAATGCCTGCGAGTCCAGACACAAGTGTCACTTCCCTGACCACATTTTTTGTGTTGACTTTGCTCTCTCACTCAAGTCACATCTCTCTGCTCCCTCAAGTCCAATTTACATTTAGTCCCCATTTAGTCCCTTTCAGGAATATGATTGACTGGGCTAAGCTATTTCAAAGACCCCTTAGTCATTCTGTGCTTCCTTCATTCCGGAGTTAACCTGAATTTCAGTACTAGCTGTATTTCTAAAGTTGGTCTGTGGAGTCAGTTTCTCTGCCTTTCCCTACACTTTCAACATAAAATTGTGCCTATATATCACTAGAAAAAATTTTAGTGTCCAAATCCAATTATATCACACTTACAAACTCAGTAACATGTTTGAAATCATATAAAAGTTATTTGAGTAAAGTTTATCCTGATGGAATAATAATGTAAAAATAAGTTCTCATATAAATGTAAAACAGCTAAAGTTATTTTAAAAAGAATCACAGTAATTTAAAATGTTTAAAGAAAAAAATTACAGCACAAGTTTTTCTGAACAGAACTCACTGATACTGGGAAAGACCCTAAATGGTGGCCATAATCTGTGGGTGAAATGCATTCCCTTGGATATGCGGACTCTTTTGTTCCCTAGAGTTTAGAAGTCCTGGGTGTTTTTAAAAAAGAACAGGGGATGTCCACTGAGGGGAGAGGCTGCAATACATTGAGAACCATGACAAGGATTCAAAACATCAGTAAATAAACAATTGGGAAGCCCTTTGTGTTGCCTTATTTTCTTCCCTGCTTTATCCTCCAATTTTTACAGTGTTAGTAAGGGGAAGAGCTTGGTCTCCAGTCATTCTAGCTCCACATTCCTGGCCTTTTCAATTTACCACCATAGTCATTAATGACTCAGCAATATTCATTAATCTTTGAGTATTTCCTTCTTTGCAAGGCTGACTTCCAGATCTCTCTGCTACTGTGGAAGCCTCTCAACCAAAATGACAAGAATAGAATTCATCCTCTCTCGTTGCCTCCAAATTTGCTTCTCTAGCATGACCTGCTATTAGTATTCTCATTCAATCAGATGCATAACATCCAAGCTTAAGTTCACATTTGATCTTTTTCTCTTCCCCGTTCTTATCCATTCATGCTAGTAGATTCTGCTCTCATGATGCTTCTCAATCCCACCCCCCTTCTTGCCTTCCCTGCAACTGCCACCTTAGCCAAATCCTTATTTTATTCCTTTATTTTTTGTTCTTGCAATTGTAATAACTCCTAACTGGCCTCCCTGGTGCTTTTAGTTCTTCCAATCACTCCATTTACATGAAGAAACAGTTCTTCTATTCCTTTCATACCTGGAATAGTCTGTACTTCATGCAATTTTAATCCTCTTGTGAAGACAGCTCTGCCCATACTTTCTTCTTTCTCCATCGCGGCAAAGGGATTGCATCGGGGACCCTAATTAAGTGGTTTTCCTCTATCTGTGTCCTTTGTTCTACTATGTCATGGTTCCTGCCCAACTGGATTCTGGGATTGTTCAGCTGACTTACTTTGAGCAGTAGGACAGTAACAATATAAGCAGAGCCTTAAAGAAAGTGTATGTCAATTTCTGGCTTTCCCCTCCCTTGATCATCTGTGCTTCCTCAGAGAAGACATGTAGAGAATCCTGTAAAATGAGAGACAAGAACAATCAAGTGCATCGCAGTTGACCCAGATAGTTGACCCTGAATGGACTAGTCATTCAGGATGTGCTGCAAACATGTCATTGAGCCCAGTTGAGATCGGCAACTCACTCAGCTGAACTTTAGACATGAACAATTACTAATGGTTGGTGTTTTGAGTTGAAGCCTGGGGATGCTTTTTTTATGCTGTAGTATCTAACTCCTGTTACGTAGGCATTTCTTTCTGAAATACTCACACAATATTTTGTACCTACCATTAGTGTAGCATCCATGACACCTGACTCTTCTATTGGACCAAGTTCCTTTAAGTCTGGGGATACATTTTTATTTTTACAGTATCTAGCTCATACCTTAGTGTCTAGTAGATACTCAACAAAAGCTTCCTTGCTCAATCAAAGCATGTAAAGGTGCACTAATTCACCCCTCCCCTATTACAGAACATATCAGTCAAAGACTTTTTTTAACCCATTCTTTCAGATTTAGCAAGAACGTCCACTTTACTCAAGATTGCTTAATCATGAAAAAGAGAAGTTTTCTCTGTGTTTGAAAGTTAGTGTTTAATGTGCAAAAGTTTCTTTAGCGCTTAATAGTTGGAGGAAGTACCTCTCACTCAAGAGAAGAAGCAACCTGTTCTTTCAGCTCCAGTTCATGGCCTGTAAATCCCCAAGGAACTGCCATGTGTGGGTCTTGGATTTGGGAAGGATTCATGAGGGAGATGAGAGCACATCCAAAGCCTTTCCTTCTCCTTCACTGTGGGCAACAATGAAACATATTGCTTTTTTATTGAACCAATGTTGCTTCTTGGCAAATCCAGTTTCATAGAGAAGATTCTTCACATATCACTAGCTGTTTACATGCAGAGAGGTGAAAAGAACTGTATATTTTTTGAATTATTTCAGTACATTTGTGCATATATTGGACAGCCTATCAATCTTCCATTAAGAAACTTTAGATGACACAGTGAATTCATTTCCTTATTTATAAAATGTTTCAGCTGTAAAATATTTAAGTTATAGTTGTAATTTAAATGCAAGTAATTGATTTACATTATTTTGATTTTACAATCAGTGACAAGTAAGTTGGCATTAATATCTATTTTTTATGTGAATGGTTCATAATTTTATTTACAACATTAATATCTATTTAACATATGCATATATGACATGAACTTATGTGTATATTCATACCCATGCAAGGAATATACATACAGTGTCTATGGTCTATAATTTCTAGGTACACTCTCCCAGTCTCTACTGCTCCCTGCAAAGTCAGCTGGCTGCCTGGTAGAGCACTGGATGTACAATAGACATTTAGTAAATTCATTTACCTTTTCTTCATCAACCCTACCTTGCCCCTTTGAGGTTTCCAAAACATTAAACATTCCTCACTCCAATCTCCTAGGCACCAAAATTGGCATGATGTTTGCTGCACATTGACACCTGAACACTGACTAATGGCATCAACTAGGGGGGAACAAGTAGCAGATTCATGAACTTCATTTCTTTTCAGTCTTTTATTGCCAAGGCTAATTGCATGTTTGAGTAAATGCATCTGACTTGAATAGCAATTGCGGATGTTTTGGGATAGTTTGAGTATTGAATTTCACATGCTGTGGCCAAGTCTAAGCAAATTCAGGTTAATGTGCTGAGAACTTTTCGTCAATACAGAGGCCTTTGCTTTCAGAAATTGGTCTTGGCAATAGATGAAATCGTGAGATGCCCACAAGGTCATACAGGTAATGGGAATGAGTCACACAGGTGAGATGGTGGTGAGTTGGGGGTTGTTCACTGGACTAACCCTTCCTTGTTCTGATTGTTGACATAGAGGGCAAAATCAGGTAGCCAGATTATCTTCTTTCCAAACCAGTTGGGAAATTCAAATTGTTTTTAAATATGGAACTTGAGTGTTAATTGTTGACAACTAATTCAGGAATATGGATTATTCTCATGGTTATCTATTTGCTTCCTATAAGCAGAAATTGTTTATAGGCTTTCCAGCTGGTCCATCCTCACTGTCAGAATTAACATTCTTTCTGACCTGTGATAGCCGCACATCACAGAGTGCAACAGCAAATGACTGAGGGGATACCTGGAGTTGAATTCTACGCCAGAACATCTGTTGAGTAGAAAATCTCTTCATGTAAATGTCTTTGAATTTATTTCAAGACTAGTGCGTCCTATAAAAATGCTGCACCTTGTGTTGGAAGTGGATAGAAAAACATCTATCACCTTTTGTGGGGATGGAGGCTACGTGTCTTGTGACATAGATACTCCTAGATGCAGTGTGGATAGCTGTGGTCCAGCAGGTAAAGCAAGGTCACAGCTTAGTGGGAGCTGTAGCAAGGTTCAGCTGGGAGAACTCACTTCTTTTATTAGTTATTTTAATTTTTATTATTTTCTTACAACCTTGGTCACTTTTGTATAATTATTGATCCCCTGATGTATAGCCCTCCCTCTACCCCCACTAATACCCCCCCCCAAGTCACTTCTACTTCCCTCTCTCTGCAAATTGTTGGTTGATAAAGTGATTGGTCAGTTGGTTGTTTGGCCCTTTGACCTCTTCCTTTATCTGGTAAATATTCTTTTCCTGGGTGAGGAGCTCAGCTCCTGGGACTTGTTGGTCCATATTGTTTAAATGAGAACTCACTTTTTCGTCTAAAGAAAGTCCCCACATCCTTTGTGATAAATAGGTTGTTACCTTAATGATGAGCTTTGGTGAATAAATGTGTACAGTGTTGACCTTTACCTGGCTCACCTCGATACAGTTGCTTAGTTGGTAAATATCCATGGTCTCAGACTGCCCCTTTGTCACCTGGGAACCCTGCTTCCTTTCCCTGATCCCTCCAGATTCTCCTGTAATCCAGGCACTGAGGGGGTTATACCTGTCCCAGTACAGCCAAGGATGGGTCTCTGTCACTTTTGTTTTAAATATCCAATTATTCTTTTGGAATACTTGAACACTCAGATTCCTTGACCAGCAAGATGCTTTAGCTAGGAAAATGTCTTATTTTTACTGTTTCTCTTTGGTAGCTTTGGCCAAGAGAAGCCCAGTATGAGTTCTAGGAACACAGCACATATTTTACTGAGAGTTAGAGGTCCTTTGTTTGAGTCCCAGTACAGAGCCCATGCCCTGAAGCATATTTCATAGTTTCAGCTTATGTTTTTCTGTTACTGGAAATTTGGAGCACCTAATTTTAAAACTTTTTTTTTTTTTGCTGAGGAAATATGCAGGTTGTGCACGCATGCAGTGCGGTGACTGGGAAACAGTTGGAGAATTCCCCGTGTTCAGCAACCCCAGAACCAGACTTCAAGCTGTGCAGTGATCTCTCGCTAGTACAAGAAAACACACATGAGTCGTGACTGGCTGCAGAGACAGGAGTAGGTATTTTAGTGCTTTAATAATCTGGCTCTATTAATTTTGGCCATTGCTGTCCATGTTTCTATTTTTATCTCAAGTTAGAGCCATCAAGAAAGGAATTGTCCAGATTTCTGCAGATGCTTTTGTGAAAAATGCCACTGGCAAAAATTAAGACACATTTACAGTCACTTGTCTGTCAAGTGCTTTCCCACAGATGACCACCTGAGAGTCTGGGTGGGGTGCAAGGATGTCACAAGAAAAGAGAGAGCAAGAGTGAGAGTGAGAGTGAGAGAGAGAGGAAGGAAGGAAGGAAGAGAGGGAGGAAGGGAGGGATGGAGGGAGGAAAGGAAGTAGAGGAGGAAGGAGAAAGAGCTTGGCTTTCACAAATAAGCTTTGATTTTAGCTGCTCCTTCCTGTTGCAACTACCACAGCGGCCTCTGACCACTGCCATGGTCCACGTGTGTAACAAGAAGCCACACACCAGCAGGGAGAGGAGCAGGACCAGCATCACATGGAGAACACACATCATTCTGATAAACATGAGCAGCACATAGTGTAGTTTGGAGATTGTTAGGGCCTGATTTAATTATATCCTTCCTTCCATTTTATGCACTGAAATCCTAGCCCCCAGAATCTGAGAATCTGATCTATGGAATAGGCAGATGTAAAACGTTGGGTAAAGATGGGATCATACTAACGAAAGTGGTCCATCGATCCCAGGTAATGTGTGTACTTATAAAAAGTGGAGGTTTGAACATAAACACCCAAGGGGGGAGCCTGGAAACATACATGTAACGATGGAGACTGATGCAGCTGTAAGCCAAGGACTGCGAGCAGCACCAGCACCTAAGAAGAGACAAGTTTGACTTCTCCCCCATGTGTTCTGAAAGAGGGAGTGATAGCAGGTGAAAATGGGGTAGAACCCTCCGAGAAGCCAAAGGGAAAAAAGCAGCCCTTTAAATGCAGCTTCTGTCACCCAGATTATTTCAGGTTCTTACCACCTGCACGCAGCAGTTGACAGTCAAATGCTATATAAACAATAGGATTTTATTAACCAGGAAAATTAACCAGGAAAACAGAAGGTCCTAAATACCCCAAGTGGCCAATTATCTTACCCCAGTCACTATTTTTAATCCCAAAGATCCCAAAGACACATGTCCAAGATGGTGCCCCTTTGCCCCTCCAATCCTGAGGCAGGCGCTCTGCAAAGTTCAGTCTGTCTCTGGTGTCTTCTCTCTGCTTCTTCTCTCTCCAGCATTCCCAGCTGCTCTGCTTCTCCAGGGCTCTTCAAAGTTTTTCAACAAGTACTGATGCAAAATCAGCTTTCTAAATACCTGGCTTTCTCCAGGTACCAGCTTTTCTTGCCACCTTGCTGCCGTATCACACACTTCCTTATCTAGGCCTGCCATTGGTGGTATCTGGCCACACTCACCAGGCCTGCTTTCAGCAGCCTCTGGTCACCCCTCTGCCTGCCATTCTGGCATCTGACTCCACACCGGCTGCTCTTCTGCCAGCCACTCTCTCACCATGGCTTCTCGCCACCACCAGCTCACTCTACCAGGGGGCTTCCACCCAGCCTGGCCCTCAGGCTCCTCTTTACTGACCCACCATTCTCGTGTTTCTCACATCTCTCTCCAGCTCCTCTTTTTTTTTTTTTTGTGAGTCCTTTTCACCCTTCTCATTTCTTCTCACAGGTCCTTGTCTCAGACCTGCCCACCAGGGACAGTATGGCGCCCAATATAATTTTCAACTATGTCATTACCAGCAGCCTTGGCTGCCAATCCAGCTGAGTCACCCTGTATCAGGAGGACTTTGATTTCAGGCTTCTAGCCTTGAGAAACATGAAACCCTAAGTTTCTGTTGTTTTACGTCACCCACTGTTTTCTGCAGGTAAGTCATTGTGCCATATCCACGGGTGTGCAATGTTCTTAGATTCAATATTAGGTTAGGGGCATGGAATCTCCTTGAAGCCTGCAGTGCTGTCTGTCTCAGGGTGGGATGACTAAGGGCAAGAATCGGATGCTGCAGGAACTAATGGGTTGTGGTGGATGTTCTGGAATTTAATTTAATGGCAATAATTATAGTAATTACTATTATCGTGTAACGACTATGGATAGCATCAATTTATTAACATGAAACACTGTGCCCAATATTTCAAACATAATCTCATTTGATCCTTCTAGTAGCTCTTTGAAAGAAGAACCATGATACCCGATTTACAAGTGAGGAATTCAACCTCATGTGACATACTCAACACATCTTTTTATTTTATTTTATTTCATTTCATTTTATTGATTTGTCACAATTGTGCATTAATCGATCCCTCCTCCTCCCTCCATATCCCCCCTCTGTATCTTTTAATGAACCCATATTTAAACTTAAATCTGTCTGGTTCCAAGCGCCATTCGGATTTTCATTTTGAGTTCCCTTGATTCAGATAAATATATGGTCTAAATATACATGGCACATATATAATAGACACATAATATATATTATATATATAATAGACACATTATATATAATAGACACATAATATATACATATATATTAGGGTTTTCAGTAAGGCCTTTTCTGTTCTTGTGGACAAAGCATATCTGCTCTAACTAGCAGCTTTTCTGTTTGAGTCTAACCATATCTGGGGAATAAAGTAAATCCGACCATTCATTCCTAGTCTAGGAATCAAAGCTGGCTCAGTTTTTTAAAAATATACTTTTCTCAGTACTTAGTTGGTGGACTTTTCATTTGCACAGGTGCAACATGGTCTTAAGTATTATCTCCTGATTTTTCTTTGGATACACCTTGAGTTTGTTTAGGGCATTGAACTTTGAAAATTTTTAAGTAGCTAGCAAGCACACATCGGTAAGAAGTGTTTAATAATGTGGGGTCACAGACCCCACATTCCAATCTTCTCAAGGATCTCATTAATTATCTGTATTTTGATGACAGTGAGAATCTCGCCATTTCTGTGAACTGTTTCATGACAGTTACACAGAACCATCTACTCCAGTGGTCAGCTCAGGGGTCACTTTATCACTTGAGGTTACAATGAACCTCTTAGGTCACTGGACTCCATGCTCATCTCTTGGCCCACCCTGTGAAGGATAAATTCAGATCTAGACAGCTAACCAATTTGGGCCAAAGTGTAGCTTTTCACCTATTAGACCCTACTCCCTATCAGCTGCCAGCTGAGAGCCTATGGAAGAATCCTATAGGCAGGAAGTACAGACTGAAATTGTGAAGCCCATTCCAGTGGTCCTTCCCAAGGGTCTGGGGAAGATGGACTCCATGTTGCAGGGGAGAAGGAGGCTGGGGACAGTGAGTTCCACTGACTGGACCTGCCTTGGTTCTTGTCGATGGCCCGGGAGGCACACTTTGCAGACACAGCTCAGCCCCAGTCCCCAGATACCTGCTGATCCAGAGCAACTCATCATTAGTTAATATTTCAGTGCCCACCCGGTGCAGCTCCCCTGTGCGCCTGCAGCTCCAGAAATATGTGCTAGGGGACAGGTTGCAGGAACCCAGAGCTGGGCGAGAGGGAAATGAGCAGGCCTCGCCATTGCCAAAACCCATTTCTTTGCAGCTGCAGCACAGAAACAGAAAGCCACATATTTAAGCTATGCAGGAGGGGGAAGAATTCCACCTAGAGTGAAACTTTGCTTGCCAAGTTTCTCACTAGTCTTTCCTATACAGGGGGTAGGAAGCCTTCCCCGGCAGAGCATGCCAAATGAAGTTACAACAAACTAAAAAAGGCAATTCACGAGGGAGCAAGATCTTCAACAAATGAAAAAGTGTAAATGGTAATATTCCAGCAAATTAGCTCCTAGAGAAGCCCTTAGGCAGAACTGTAAGCCATTATAATTAAGGATTTGGAAAATATCAGTATTTAATTAGAGCCTCTTTTCTTGGTGAAATGCTATTGTTTTGCTGTAACTTCAGGTGTAAACAACTAAACATACCCATTTCAAAAACGTGTTTTGTTGCAAGCCTAGAATCAGTGCTAATGTTAATTTGCTTATCACCGTTTTCTCGCCTGCGCTTTTGTTTATTTCTGATCAGAGCTGAATTTTAAGAGCAGTTTAATCTTCCGCACCCAAGCACAGTCATCTCCAGCTCCCAGGCTGTTGACAAACACTGGGGCCATCCTAATAATTCAGTTCAACTTCATACACCTTTCAGCCCCCCCTTCCCCCAATCGAATAAGCATGGTCCCTCTAATCTTTAATGTGGATTTGTGGCAGATTTTCAGACAGGACTTTTCAAATTCATTTCCAATGTAATCAAATACCTTTGGCCATAGGAAGATGTTTCAGCTTTATTCTTTCATAGCAAACATTTTAGAAATCGCTCTGGACAGCCTGAAATGCTGAACCCCCCACCCCCAAAAGCCACAACAATCACCCAGGTAATGTCTGGGGCCCCCTTCACCATCAGTCTCAGCCTCCACCTCTTGCACCTGTAAATCCTGACAGCAGATCAACCTTTATTGTTTTGCCTATACAGGGACGCCTGTAACTCAAAATGTTTTCCTGCCGTGATCGAGAAGATGAGGCATTATCAAGACTAACACTACAATTTAACGCTCCAGAGCAGCGGTGTAGATCATTACTCCCACGGTAGCCAGGCGCACTAATTAATATTTATTGCACCTGTCAAGCCAGTAGCCACAGCCAATCCATTCCGGTGGCAGTTCAATGGGAGACTGGACACCATATTTCTCCTTGGCAGACATGTTTGGGTCATCAGCAAAGACAGAAGCCCCCCTCCCCAGCAAGACATCGTCAGACCTCTCCCTTCTCTTGCAAAATCGAACCATTAATTCTCCCCGTGTTAATTTTTATCCTTGCTGGGAATCGCTGTAAGAAATAAGCGAGGGCAGAATGACTAGAGGATAAGAAACAGCTGCCAGTTCGGGATGAGCTGCCCAACATATTTATTAGACTCAGGCCTTTGGGAGCCCGTAACCTTTGCTTTTTATCGGACGCCCCTTAAAGGTTACAGACACGTGGGGGAAAAGATGGCTGTAAATCCTCATGAAGCTTAATCCAAAGCGACAGGCCTCCCGCCGGAAACAAGTTATGAGAACTAGTTGGCTTAGAACTTGGTGCAGCGTTGTCAACAGACCTCCATCACCAACAGGTAGCTGGCAGTGGAATTAATTAAGTGAGGGGGAAATAATAAATGAATTCTGATATCGCACCTACAGCAAGGCATTGGCACTCGAGGCGGGGAAATGTCTACAGTGGCTGTGAATCATTCTATAGCGCATCCAAGTAAGCCCAGCACGACGGCGGATACCGTGGACTCAAAAAAATTTAATTAGGTAGAACATGTAAACCATCCTGGAGAAAAGTAGGGCACCGAAAGACTGCTTTATTTATTCTGCTTTACTTTTCCTCTAATTCTATTAGGAGCACCTGTGTTCCGGTAACAACCACCCCCCTCCTACCAGATGACACCACCCACCTTCTGGCTCACAGAGGGAGTAGCCATGGACCTCTGGCTGTTGCTTCCTGGTGCTATCCCTGTGGAGTGATTGTCTTCCCAAGAGGATGATAGTCATAGGATGGTAATAGCAGTGCAACAATAATAAGAGAGCCAGAGCTGGTTTGATGCCTGGGTATTAACTGCTTTACATGCACAGCTCACTCAATGCTGCAGCCTTTGGCAGAGGAATGACTGACTTCAGGAAACAGATGAGGAGCTGAGGTAGCAGGGGTCTTTGCCAGGAAAGCCACGCAGGCACAATAGGTTAAATGTCAGAGCTGTTCTTCAGATGCTGCCTTTTCTCCAGCCTCTTTGGAGGGCCAGGGGAGTGTTGTGCGGTAGCCTCTAGACACAGACCAGCGTCACAGATCTGATGAACAATAACCGGCTGGGACCCACTCTCCCTGGCATAACCTCTGGGGAGAGAACAGTCCTGAAACCTCAGGCGGGAGGGGTTTTATGGCAGAGCAGGCTGACAGAAGCAGAATTGCCAGTTAAAAGCAAAAATGCAACAAAAATGTGAGTACTGCTGCACTCACAGCTGCTGTCTACACCGTCTTCTGAGTGTCACGAGCACTTGAGCAAGGACCTTGGGAGCTCTGCTTCAAGGCAAGACTTTTAAAAATTTTTTGTGGGAAGAAAACAAGCTACAGATAGGTATACATGTTATAATACTATAATTACAAAAGGAGAAACCATGCAAAGTAATATACTATTTACTGATGTGTCATTTAAAAGTTTAAATACCACAGGAATGATAAACATCAAATCCAGTGTACTGATTATTGTTTCCGGGAATGTATAATGAGGAATAGGATAGAAGAGATGTCCACAGAGAAGGTCAACTGTCTCTGTAATGGGTATTTTTTTTTGTTTGTTTTTGAGGCTAGGTCTCGCTATTTTTGCCTGTGCAACCGCAGGCTCACATTGCCCGGGGTACCACAGACTCAAGCAATCCCCAACCTCAGCTTCCCAGGTAGCTGGGATAGCAGGCATGTGTCACCACACCCAGCTATTTTTTGGGACTAGGTCTCACTGTGTTGCCCCGAGCAGGATTCAAACTGCAATCCCCAGCCCCAGCCGCTTCATAGGCTGAAGCTTACAGGCAACCGCCACTGTGCCCGGCTCTATAATGGGTGAGTTTTGTTTTAATTTAATTAAAAATTTTTGTATATATATATTACATTATTGTGTACCCAGGGATTTTCCCATTTCCCTAAACCTGTTAACCATACTGTTCTTTTCAAGGCAAGAATTTAATCCTCATGTCACTAGGATATGGTGCTGGAGTAGGTCTGACTTCGGTCCCTATTCTCCTGTGAGCATTTCTCTGCTTTAGGAGGATCTGTGAGACCTTATTGACAGGAGAACACCTCCCTCACCTCCCTCACCTCCCCCTCATCCCCCTTCTCCCCTCCATCCTCCTCCC
>PVHY01019383.1:0-27484 GCA_004024945.1 Uropsilus gracilis
ATATTGGCTATGTTTGTATGGTTGTATTGTACCCCTTAACCCCCACCCCACCCCCTCTTTCCCCCTTCCCCTCTTTTTATCTCTGCAGCATCATTTTTTAATGGTTACAGAATATTGCACTGCATATCAATAAGTGAAATAATTTACTCAATCACTGTCTCCCCCACCATACTGGCTATGTCAGTTCCAATTTTTCATCACTAAAAATACTGCTGCAATTAGCATGTTAGAGTTAAATTTTGATGCATTTTCTTGATGATTTATTTAGGATACATTTTCATAAAATGGGAATTATTGGATTAATGACCATGCATTTTCTTAAACCTTTGATATGGGCTGCAATAGAACCTTCTAGACAGGTTCTAGATTTCTATAAGAAATTTTTATGGTCTGATTAATAGGTCAATTTTTGTTAGTGTTTCCTGAACAGTAGGGAAGTGATGGAATCAGTTCATAGAGCTCAAAGTTTAATGTACATTTACTAAAATAATTTTTAATTTGTCCTTGTTTGTCTCATGTATCTGCCAAAGAACAAGGGTGTGTTAATGTCTCTCACTGGCACAGTACTTTTTTTTGAGCCTCAAGTTTCTTCTTTGTATGTTTGAATGCAATATTATTTGGCACCTAAAGTTCATGACAATGTAATCTTTGTCAGAATTATTGCCTTTATCAATATAAGGTGATCTATTCTCTCTGATTCAATGCCTTTTCTCCTTAAATTCTTCTTCTCCCCCCGCACTCCTAAATTCTTTTAACTGTATTTCCTGCTTTCATTTTTGTGTTGTCAAAAGTTCTTTTCTCTGGTCTTTCTTTAAAGCTTCTTAGATGTTACTTAGATGTGTGTACATTTTATAGTTTTATCTAATTTGAGAGATTATTGTTACTTTTTAATCTTACCCATGTCTTTTTCCTATTATTTACCAAGTTTCACATTTCTATTCTGCTTCTTTTGACAATTATTATTGAATGAATAATGTATTCTTTATTTTTAATCTTTTCCATTGTTGTCAGTGTTAGTTTTATGTGTGTATACATATATATTTACATGTATACCAGTGCATACAAACATATATATAATTATATTGATAATGATGATTCCCCAAATCAATCATTATTTTTATACTGTCAGTTTTTTATATGGATTTTCTATAATTTGAGTCATTCACTATTTGTCAATAAAATATTATATAATAAATCTTATTACAAATGTATAATTTATACAGATATAAATAATGTAAAATAATGGAAATGTTATAAATTAAAATATAATATTTAGTGCACTTTTCCACATTTTTATAAAATGATTTTATTCAAATTCTTTCATAATTTTTTTTAAATTTTAGCAACTTACATCATCTATTAATGGCAACTCTCCAAATAATAAGTAAGATTCAGAATATTTAATCAACAGATGAAATCCTGATTTGAAATTTATTGTACAGGGAACACCAGCTTCGTGGGGAAAGGATCTTAGCTTCATAACCATGAGACCTTTTAAACTTCCTGAAGAAGTAAACTCCTAGTCATAAGGAGTTTTAAAGGATGAAAATAATATCTCATCACTCCATGTCATCTTGGGACCCCTGGAAGTCTGGTGCCTTATATGGAATAGCAATCCAGGATAGCTAACATGCTTTCCCATCATTTGAACAGACAATAGCTAACCCTGGGTTCTGGAAGATGCAGTTGCTTATCTTTCATCGTAAACTGGTAGATAATGTGCTCTTAAAAGTATTCATTAAAATATAATCTTTATCTGGTTGAGGTCAATATGAAATATTTTTTTTTTATTTAAAAGACAACCATTTCCAGTTTCCAAAGCCCTGTGAAGATTCAAACACCTGTGTGAAAGGAGACTGGAAATACTGAATTAAAGAACCATCTTTAATTGACTTTATCTGCCAAGAAGGTGCAGACAAGAAGTATTTAAAAACATAGTTGGGAACCCCATCTTTTCACAGAGCCACAGCAAGGCTCCAGTGACCCACCTTGATGAATGAGTGCAGAGATTTCCCATAGAGCCTCTTGAAGTTAGCCCGGATGTCCAACATATCGATCTCTGCTCGAGAAACCATCACTCTGATAAGGGTGTCATCATCAGTACCAATGCCCTATAGAAGAAAACAAGACATTTCAAAGCCTAGCTGTTTTTTTTTGTTTTTTTGGTATTCCTATTTTCTCTATCAAAGCAAGATAATGTATAATCCCTTCGATAATGTCCTTTGTGCCACAAGCTGAGAAAGCCCATGAAATAGCCTCACTCCTTACTGTGATACTCTAGGCTCTCCACAACTTATGTCTCCAGTGCTTTGGCTCTGACTACACACTCTCGTTCTAGAGACATACTTTGTGTTGTCTGGCCTGCCTGACTCACCTGCAGCAATTCTCCCATCCTTAGCCTTTCCTTTCCTGTAAAGTCTTCTGATGGAAAACTTCCCGTAGGTGCTGCTCAAATGTACCAACTTCTTTTATTTTTATCCCATTGCCAGTGATGAAATTTGGGTGTAAGATGTAAATAAACATGTACAGGTAGACACAGACATGCCCAAGTCATTCAGATGCTAAAAATAAAAAGTAATTTACCTTCATAGATTTGTAGAGTCTTTCTGCAAAATAGGCAGGCTTATTCCTCATGCACTTTACTGTTATGAAAAAAAAAAAAAGAGAAAAAACCCATGAGAAAAATAAGGGAGTCCTTTCCTCTGTATCTACAAGGTATGAAGTCGTATGTCTTGATTTCTTTGTCAGAAAAATTTTAGCTAGACCATGTTTAATGAACACAGGTTGAAAATAGCATTCACTTTATCATTAAGTTCTTGGAAAAAGTGAATCAAGGCTGTCAAAACATAAGGCAACTTATAGTTTCTAAATGATGATTTCTATGGTATATGAAAGTTATTAATTCTAGTCATTCACAGACGTACAGGATGAAACCAGTATAGAATTATCTTTCTCACTGAGAAATAAAGGGACGGAGAATATAAAATGTATAAAGACATGTCGTACAATAACAACTAGACAGTATACAATATTTCTTCTTAAAAATTCTGGAACACACCATGTGTAATTTAAATAAGATTTTCATACCTGAAAAAAAAAAGGTCTACATTCCCATGATAATAAACTGATAAACGGTGGGAAAATCATGTTACTCCCTATTAACATACCGATAGCCAGCAGAGCATCTTCGAAGCTACCAGATGTTTCTGATTTAATACTCTGTTCAATATCCTTCTGTGATATCCTCTTGTATTCATCAAACACTACAAAAAAATAACAAAATGGAATTATAAATAAGAAAAAAGTCTAGGATATATATATATATATACACACACACAATGGGATATTATTCATCAATCACAAAAGACAAACAGCATTCACAGCAACATGGATGGAGCTAAAGGGAATCATATTTGCAGAAATAAGGCAGAAAGAAAAAGAGAAATACTGGATGATCTCTTTATATAAGGGACATATAGAAAACAAACAAATGGACAAGAATAACTTAAAACTGTCAAGAGAACTGAAGCATAGAGCAAGAGAGGGGGAGGAGGGAAAAACCGGGTGAGGGATGGGCACAAGAGATTAAGAGGGTTCATGGGTATTAAGGTGGTGGGAGAACCTTGGGGTTGACAATGATGTAGTATATATTTATATATATACAATTAATTAAAAAAATAAAGTTATACAAAAGAAAAAAGAAAAGAAGACTAGAGGAAACAAAAATTATGGGAAAATGAGCATCTTTTAACTGGCCACATTATTTATTCTTTGACATATTTCAAGAGGCAACTAATGAGCAATATGGGTGAGAAGCAGGAGGTTCTATGTCCAGTGGTATGTACCCAAAGAGAAGAGGGAGGAAGTGAATCTTGGAGGAAATCAAGCATGTCCCTCTTATCTGGGACCCTGTTTTCTTACACATAAAAATGAAGATAAGTTCTGGAGAGATTTGCATCCTTTTCTTGTTTCCTTAGAAGGCAAAGAGTGTCTTCTGATAACTTGGGCCTAGACAACCACCTATGTTAATCGTACTTTGGCTCATCAAAACAAGAGCAATTGGACCTCTTTGAAACTGAGTCACGTTTGTTAACAGCTGGCTGCATCTTTTAATAGACTAACACATTTAAATGTTTTGGTTTTTTGCCAGGTGTTCTTGAATGCAATGAAATGTTTTCTTCCCTTGCCCTCTTCTTCTGGAGATTTTTTTAGAACAGATTTCTGTTTTGTTTATCTTCTTTACATCACCTTCTTTGGGGTGCTGCCTCACTCCCATGCCTGTGATTCTCACAGGGGTGTGAATTCAGAAACACCCACCTTACCCCAACATGTGTCATAAACTTCACGAAATGAGTGGGGAGCTCAAGTAAGCAGGACCAATTAGTTTTATCCTGCCAGGAGTTTTTTGTTTTTTTAACTGAGCAGATGGCAAACAAAACAGAGAGTCACCTTTATCCTCAAAGAAAAGATGAATCACCTGGGAAATCTGCTGGACTTTCCAAATGTCACCTTCAGAGACATAGGTCAGTCAGCCTGGAGCAGGAACTCAGGAATGAGAGTTTTTAATGGAGACAGAACTTTGAGAAATTGTGCCTTAGAAATAAAATCCATGACTCTCTTCCATTGAGATTCTAGAACTGCCTTGATTTCTGTTATTTCTGGCCTTGGTTAGCACTCTCTAGTCCAGTAAGCCACCAGCTTTTTCCTATTTCTGTCTTTCCCATCCCAGTAGTCTTTCTTCCTTTCTTTCTTCAGTTGGCACCAGTGTCCATATTGCTTAGATCAAAAATTCCAATGACATATTTTCTAAGCATTGGTTTTCTACACTGAAAAGCAGGGACATAATGATGGTTACATGGGGGAAACTGCAATAACAAGGATTTTTTTTTTTTTTGAGACTAGATCTCACTATATTGCCCGGGATAGTCCCGAAACTGCAGACTCAAGTGATCCTACTAGCCTTAGCCTCCCAGGTAGCTGGGATTACAGGTGCGTGTCACCATGCCCTGCTATATTTTTTGAGATTAGGTCTTGCTATGCTATGTTGCCTGGGGTAGTCCTGGACCCGTAGACTCAAGTAATTCCTAGCCTCAGTCTCCCGAGTAGCTGGGATTACAGGTACATGCCACCACCACTCTCAGCTTAGAAAAGGCTTATAATATGCCTGGCACTGCATCTGGAAGATAGAGATGATTAATACTCTCTTATTTATTGTGACTCCTTGCTTTGTTAGTAGGAAAATTATAACATTTTCTTTGTCCAAATATTGCTTAAAATAAATTCTGGTGGCTATGAGTCATTTTATATTATCCATTTATTAACTTGTACCAGGAAGTGAGTACTTGTTACAAATGAATTTGCATTAAATCAGCTTCTGAGGCTGTGCAGTTCTTGAAAAGTATCACCAGGGGGAGATCTGTGTTATTAGTATTAACAGGGCAAAGAAAGGCAAAGGAATCAAGAACTGAGTCAGAGTTGGTGCATCTGATGGTGCAGCCATGACATTTATTAAGAGGAATACTGACCTATTTCTTGTCACTGTGGAATATATAAAATAACTGCAACTTTCAAATGTGTTGTACTTTTCAATTTATTGATTCCAATTTAGCGAACTCATTCTTCTCAGGGTTCCCAGAAACTTTGTAAATTGTTTATGATTATAAAGACTTAATGGGTTTATGAAATCAGCAAATAGCATGAATATAAAAAGAGCTTATATGAAAAATGAAATATTTTATTAAGGCCTATTGCTGTTTACAAGAAGAAACCAAACTTGACAACAGATGTTCTACAATTGTATCTTTTCCCCAAAGAAAGTAAAAATTGCAAAAACAAGCACTATCAGAGGCAAACTGGAAACATTACAAATAGAAAATAAGGGCTGGGCACGGTGGGTGGCTCGTGCCTGTAAGCTTCAGCCTATGAAGCGGCCGGGGGCTAGGGATCGCGGTTCGAGTCCCGCCTGGGGCCGTAGTGAGACCTAGTTCCAAAAAAAATAGCTGGGCGTGGTGGCAGGCGCCTGTAAGCCCAGCTACCTGGGAAGCTGAGGCTGGGGATTGCTTGAATCTGTGGTACCCCGAGCAACAAGAGCCTGCTGTTCCACGCGCAAAAATAGCGAGACCTAGTCTCAAAAAAACAAAAACCAAACAAACAAAAAAACAAATAGGAAATAAAATTTGCAGTTACCCACTATTCATCTTATACAACATACCCCCTAAGAATTCACTTCTATTAGTTTTACAACGTGTTAAACTGGAATAAATGTCAACTAATATTTCTACTTTATTGCTCATGGATTTTTTTTTTCTTATGTAACTAAATTTTAATAGAGCTGCTCTAGAGAAAATACTATGAAGGTTGATTTCCTATAAATAGGAATACCAAATATATGAATACATCATATATCTGCTAATTATTAATAATTAATTTTTCAAAAGCTGGACCTCACATACATAATTGCATTCACACATTCCCAAGGTAAGATATCTGAGACAGTTCAGTATAATCAGTTCTTTGTACCAAGTAAAGGGAAAACGGTTATCAATGATTATCAATTAATTCCAGACAATACGCTTTTTTTTTTTTTTTTTTTTTTTTGGAGACTAGGTCTTGCTATTTTTGCCCATGGAACCGCAGGCTCACATTGCCCGGGGTACCATGGATTCAAGCAATCCCCAACGTCAGCTTCCCAGATAGCTGGGATTACAGGCACACGCCACCACGCCCAGCTATCTTTTGGGACTAGGTCTCGCTGTGTTGCCCCAAACGGGACTCGAACCACGATCCCTAGCCCCAGCCGCTTCATAGGCTGAAGCTTACAGGCACAAGCCACCGTGCCCGGTCAGGCAATACACTTTTTACTGTATTTCCAACACTTTGGAAAATGAAGCAGGCACCTTACCATGCAGCAGATGATTCCGATTCCGGGAACAGAGGACCGTTAGAAATTTCACCTCATCTGTCCCCCATTTCTTCTCTCCAGCCTCATACAGATCCTGAAAGCAAAGCACAAAGTTAAAAAACTGAAAGAAGGTGCCAGAACATATGTAAATATTTCCAAAACTTCAAAGAGCTGAAATGGCTTTGTTTTATTTTGTTGGTGGGTAAGGGTGGAAGTGGTGTTAGCAGTGATTGGAGGTGACGCGGGATTTTTCCTTAGGTATTAAGTCCTAGAATCCCACCCGTATCTCCTTGAAAGTAAGGGCCAACATCAGCAGCTCCCTGTGGGTTGATTACATGGTTCCAACTTAAAAGCTAAAAGGAATGCCAGAAACCTGGACTGTGCCATACAGTGTTATAAACTGGCCATGCAGTGGCTGCCTACCACATGTTCTTCGCATCAAATAAAGGAAATAGTTAAAAAGGGTGTGGTATCGTGTGCCTTTAATCCCAGCCTTGGGAGGCTGAGGCTAGGACTCACTTGAGTCCGCAGGTTCAAGACTACCCCGGGCAACATACCAAGACCTAGTCTCAAAATAGAGAAAAAAAAAAGATTATCAATAATTCTAGGCAATAGGCCGGGCATAGGGGCACATGCCTGTAGGTGGCAGCCTAGGAAGCCACGGCCAGCGTCAGGGATCGCGGTTCGAGTCCCGTTGGGGGCACGTAGTGAGACCTAGTCCCCCAAAAATAGCTGGGCATGGGGCCACTCCTGTAATCTCAGCTCCCTGGGAAGCTGAGGCTGGGGATTGCTTGAGCCTGTGGTACCCCGGGCAAAAATAGCCAGACCTAGTCTCCAAAAAAAAAAAAAAATCTAGGCAATAAACTTTTTACTGTCTTTCCAACACTTTTTTAAGAAAATGAATCATGTGCCTTTTTATTATAAATACCACGTACTATTTAATAATTTACTTTATTGTAAGTAATCAATGTTATTTAATAAATATTATGCTATATAATATTGTTTATTATAAATATTTGTTATTTATTCAAATTAAATAAAATTCAACTCAGACATATTAGCCATGTTTCAATACTCAGTGGCCATATGTGGCTGGTGGCTACCTGCACTAGACAGTATAAATGCAGAACATTTTCAACATCGCAAATTCCCTTGAACAACACTTCTCTAGAATGATCTGCGGTTTGCTTAAGGCAGCAGAAGATCCACAGTAGAACAAGGACCCCACTAGCTCATATTCCAATCAGATAGCAATAAGATATGGATTTTGGGTCACTTTAACTGCATTGTTGATAAATCAAAACCATTGTTCATATTACCTCACACTCATTAGGGTGACTGCTATCAAAAAAATAGAAAATAACAAGAGTTGGAGTAGATGTGGAGAAACTGGAAGTCTTTTGCACTGTTGGTGATAATGTAAAATATTCAGCCAATAAGGAAAAGTGTGCTTCCTCAAAAAAAAAAAAAGGGATTATCATATGATCCTTCGATACTATTTCAGGGTATATATGCAAAAGAATTGAAAACAGGATCTTAAAGAGATAGTTGCATATCCATGTTTATAGCAGCAATATTCATAGCAGTCAAAAGGTGGAGGCAGTCCATGCATGAATGGATAAGCAAGGTGTGCTATATAATATAATGGAGTACTATACAGTCTTCTAAAGGAAGGAAATTCTGACATGTGCTACAATGTGGGTGAACCTTGAGGACTTTTACATTATGTAAAATGAGCTGATCGCAAAAAGACATACATAGCATGATTTCATTTATATGAAGGATATAGTGCAGTCAAATTCATAGAAAGAGAAAGTAGACGTGGTTGCCGTTTATGGGTCGGGTGGGGATGGGAAATATTGCTCAATGGGTATAGAGTTTCAGTTTTGTAAGATAAAAAAGCTCTGGAGAGCTACTGTACAACAATGGGCATAACTAACGGAACGTTTTAAAGTAGATAAGATGATCATATTTATGGTATGTGGATTTTATTTTTAAAAGTTTCATTGATTATCAGCTTGGTAACATTTCTCAAAATACCCTGAAATGACATATTTTGTCACTCATCAAGATTACCTTCATCTACTGATCTACATTTTTTCTTCTTTCTCTAATTACTTAGACTAGTGATGGAATTTTAAAACTGTTAAGGGCATGAAAGTTCCCCTCATTCAATATTTCTTTTAGGTCTCGTCTTGCTATGTTGCCAGGGGTAGTCCCGAACCCACTGACTCAAGTGATTCCTAGTCTCAGCTCCCAAGGTTGGGGTTACAGGAACGTACCACCGGCTACTTTTTGAGACTAGGTCTCACTATGTTGCCGGGGTAGTCTTGAACCTGTGGACTCAAGCTATTCCTAGCCTCAGTCTCCCAAGACTGGGATTAAAGGCGTGAACCACTACACCTGGCCTCATTCAATGTTTTTCAAATTTGAATCTTGGCAGACTTGTGACTGCTCCATCATTTAAGTATGATGGACATGCCTATGATTTCTGAAACTAGGTCACGAAAGGCCAGCAGCGTGGTTCTCCTGGAAGGTGGAATTTCCAAGTGCTGGCTCTTGTTACCCAACCACCAGGCTCTGGGAAGCACAAACTAGTGGGGAGGCCACAGGTAGGGATTCCTTGGACAGTCCAGAGGAGTCTTCGACTCAGCGTAGTCCAGGCTCCAGGTCCAAGAGTGATGAAGCTTCCAACCCCCAGCCATTTGAGTGCTCTCCACCTGTTCCAGTCTGCCCAGCTAAGACCTCAGGGCTCACAGAGCCTTGTCTGAATTCGTGACCTACTGAATCAATGGACACAATAAAATGGTGGTTGTTTTGTCACTGTGATTGAAGTGGTTTGTTACACAGCAACAGTAACTAGGACATGACATCTGTCATGGAATGATACTTTTGTAAAACACCATAACAAAGACCTTGACAAGAGTAACCTTTTTAAAAGTGGATGGAAAACATTATCTTTTTGTGTTTGTGGTTTTAGAAAAATCTTTAGTGAAGGACTTTTAATCTGTTTGACATTTCTGTTTTTTCTTTTATTAAGTTGCTTGTTTTTTTTTAACTATTTTTTAAAAACTGGGGTATTTTTATTCATTGCATTAAAAAAGTAATTTTTATTTGTCATACACAGCTGAACTGCACTATATATTTTTAATAAAGCTTCTTTGCATATTAAACTTATGACACATGAGATAAAGCTTTTCCTTTATCGTTACTTGCTCTTTAATTTTGTTTGTGGTAATGTCTGTTAAAACAATTTATATGTTTTTTTTAAATGTAGTTAACCTACCAATAATTTTCCTTAATGATTTTTGTCTTTTGTGTCATGCATACAAAATCCATTCCCAGTTCCAGATTTAAAAGCATTTAACTACTTTATATATAAAAGTGCCTTTCTGACTGCATTTATTTACACTAAAATTTCAGTGTATTTGTGAAGTGACGTAAAAGTAAGATCTAACTTTATTCTTTCCCAAATGCTTAACTAATTGCCCCAATTCTACTACATAGTCTGTGTTCCTCACTGATTTAAAAAGCTATCTGTATTTTCTCCATAGGCTCAGCTTACCTCTGAGATTTTTTTTTTCCTCTAATTTTTTAACTGAGTGCGCATGCACGCACACACACATTTACATATTGTCTACCCCAAGGTTCCTTTTTTTAATTATTTTTTTTAAATTGAGACTAGGTCTCATTATGTTGCCCAGGGTAGTCCTGATCTGGTGAACCCAAGCGATCCCTAGCCTAGCCTCCCAGGTAGCTGTGATTATAGGTGCACGTCACAACACCTGGCTATTTTTGTTTTTTGGGTTTTTTTTGAGACTAGGTCTCACTATGTTGACCAGAGTAGTCTCAAACCCATGGACTCAAGCGATTCCTAGCCTCGGCCTCCCAAGTCTGAGACTGAAGGTGCGATCCACTGCACCTGGCCTACCCCAAGGTTCTTCTACCACCCTGTCACCTGTGAACTACCATCCCAATCTCCCATGCCCATCCCCAACATCCATTTCTCTTACTTTATGCTTTGGTTCTGATGTCAGTTTGTTAGTTTTAACTTTCTCTTGTCCTTTTGTGTGTTTGTTTTCCCTATATCCCTCATATAAGTGAGACCATCTGTCCTCTGAGATTTTCTAACCATTCCATTGGATTCTTGCACTGTATAGCAGGGTCATCCACATTATTTTCACCTTTATTATACATTTAAATACACACCCTTCGTGTCATCATCCATCTCTACCGTCTCTCCTCTAAATTCGTCCTTTCTGATTTCTCTATTCTTCTGAATTTTTGAGATTTCTTCAGCATTATTTTCTACAGTGATCCTGCTTTCTGCATTGTCAGTGAAATAAACATTAAACTTCTGAGTTTCCTTGTTCCCGCTAAGGCTATTTCTGTCAACTCATCTAGCTTTTATTTTTTATTTTTTTGCTTGTCTTTCATCTTGTTCCATGTTCCTCTCACTGCATTTTTAAAGCTCTGTTTAAATAAAATCTGTTTTCCTCTCATTTATTTTAAAGTCCAAAGCTATTTGAAATCTGTCTCTTTCTTACACTGCTTGCTACCTTCGGGTCTCAGCTTGTTCACACATTATATGGTATTTGAGTCAAGCTGTAGATTTTCCTACTCTTTCATCTTTAAATGATGAGTAGTCTGTTCTGACCTGGCTTCTTCCTCCCAGATCAAGGTACATGGATTTTTTTCCCAATGCCCCACTTTTCACTAGTATGAATTTCAAGTTGGAGAACTTGTGCTGATCCAGTGAGGGGGCTAAGACATAAACAAGTCTTTAAGAAGTTTCTTCCTATTCGTGTGAAAGGAATAGCAACCTCTTTCTGGGGGTAGGGGTGGGGATGGGGTGGGAGTTGGGAGTGAGGGAATGTCAGCCTCTCTTGGCCACAAATGGTTCTCCTGTGTCCTTGACCCAGGTTGGTTGTCTATCTCATATTTTAATGGTTCTCCTCCATAGTTTCAAGAGCTGATACAGATATCTCCCCCCCTTTTTTTTCTTTTTTCTTTATTTTGGAGACTAAGTCTCGCTATGTTGCCTGGGGTACCGGACTCAAGTTGCCTGGGGTACTGAGACTCAGGTGATCCCCAGTCACAGTCTCCCAGATACCTGGGATTACAGGAGCCCACCACAGTGACCAGCTGCTTTTTTGAGACCAGGTTTCACTATGTTGCCCGGGGTAGTCTCGACCCCGCGAACTCAAGCGATCCCTGGTCTCTTGCTTCCCAGCGTTTGGACAACAGGTACGCACCCAGCACGCCCGGCTTATTTCCCTGTTGGCTTGTGCTATCCTTTAAGCAAAGGATAAAGAGCATTTTTAATGTAGTTTTAACGTGTCATGAACTTATTACTTTCCATTGCCACTTACCCTGCGGATTTTCTCATCCCAAACACATTCATTTTCTTATGTGAAAATTCAGCTACACAACCCAAAAGCTTGCAAATACTACCCTTGCTGATCATGTGAGTTAAAAAGCAAGATTGACAAGGGTTTATCTTGAAAGAGCTGAAACCATGTCGAAAGTTGTTCTTAAATTCTATACTTTTGGTAAAACTCGGAGGATCCAAATGAAAACCTCATTTCCTCTATTACCTGTATCTAACTTTCTCAGTCCAAATGTGTTTAGAAGTACTTATTCTCAGCCCTAAATGTGTTTCTCAGCCCTAAATGTGTTTAGAAGTACTTATTTTCCTGGTTACTTGCAATGAGACCAGAGCCCCTTGAAGAGCCCCCAAATATTTGTTTGATTGCATCGTTTTTAAAAAATCAGATGGACCTGAACTCAAAGAACTCAATTCTATCTCCTACATGATCTTGCACACACTATTTAAATTTGTACATCATTTTCCTTATCCGTAAGTCAGAAATAATAAGATCTATTTCCCAGGTTTATTACAAAAATTATTGTAAAAAATTTTTATTGTAAAAAAAGTTACTGTTAAAAGTAAAAGAATTTACACAATGCCTGGCACCTAGTAAATCCACAAGAAATTGATACTGAATAAAATGTTTCAGGAATAAATTGCTCGCTAACTCTTCATTTAATTTGGGATTCACTCCAGCTATGAAGGTTTCTACTAGCATGCCCCAAGTGCTCTCCATGAGGTAACTAGAATTCACATCTAAGAATCCCAGTGTGTTTAACACGTTCTTCCTCCTCAGAGCTTCTGGACTGGAGGCAATCCAGACTCTCCTGAAGAGATGGGTCACATCATGTCTTCAGAACAATTAGGACCCACATACCTCTTTCCCTTGTTAAGAAAACACCAAGTTCTTTCCTACAAAACCCATAGTGGTTTCTGCCTCATGTGCCTGAATAGAGTCAACCGCTTTGGCTGTACCTTGGTAAAGAATATAGGTTTAGATCTAGATGCATAGGTTCAGATCTCAGTTCTGTCGCTAATTATCTTTGTGAACTTGAGCAAGAATTTGGCTTCTCTGAGCTTCAGTTTCCTTGTCCATGAAATGAGGAAAGCATAGACAACGTCATAGGATTGTTGCAAAGACTCAACACCATGCATATCACTTAGAACAAAGATTGGAACCTGGTAAATAGTTACTTTTTGTTATTCATCATTATTAGTGCTTTCTGGATACAAACATAGGGGCTGTTGCCCAGGACTTTCAGTACACTGTTATGAATTTTTCTTGACAGGGTACACATACTGTCAACCTATTCTGCACAGATCCTACCAAATATTCTCTTTGGGGAAGTAAAAATGCCAAGTAAACAAAGCAAAACATAAATCCCATCAGCACCAAGTAATGCAGAAGACACTCCATGTTTCTCTGGGATGGCCATACCATCAACCCAACATCAAGAAATCTGGAACTCCAGGATGTTTATATAGTAATATCCATGTTACTCCAGGTTCCAGGAACCTCCGCAAAAAACCTCTGCTATTACAGGTCTTTTATGAGACTCATTTATTTTCCCATAAAATCTCCCAGCCTGGCCAATACACATAGATATATGAGGGTGTCCAACAACAATCTACCTTACTGATAAAGGTGAAGAAAAAAACTGCATTTCAACTTACCTTGGCATCCTGTTTCATGAGAGCATCATCCAGAACATTTCCTACATCTCTGCCACCCTGAGAATGAGAAGAACAAATCAAAGACATTAGAGAGTATTGGGATGATGGAGTGGAGGACACTGTTAAGATAAGTGGGCTGGGAATCCAAGGATGCAGTAATTAGACTGTTGTAAGGGATCATGAGTCCAGCCTAGGAAGCTAAGACAGACAGTTGTTGCATGGTTTGCATTTTTCCCATGGCACTGATCTGTGCTGACAGAACATTGCCAGTCAGAAGGGAGCCCTAGTCTGGCTCCCCAGTGGGGTCTGGGGGTTTCTGCCAACAGATAGGGAAGAGAACAAAAGCCACCTGTTAACCGTTCCTCCACGATCACCTCCTCCCTTTCCCATCCTGTGTCTTCCCAGCTGACCCTTCCCTTCCCAACTGGCAGGTCTGAAGCCAGGACTCCAATATGGGCAGTCTGGAAATTTAGGCATTGAAGCCATTAGCTGTGTCTGAAAAACACAGAGGTAAAAGATGGCCTGAACAGGGACAGGGTACTGGCCTAAAGAGTTAGATAAGGATACTTTTATAAAGCAAAGACTTAGAACCTCTCTCCGCAAACAAAGGAGTCAGGAAGGAGAGCTGGGTTGGGTGGAAAATGAGTTCTGGTTTCAGTTCAGGAGGTTGACTTGAGGTATAATAAACTATGCATAAAGAAACAACCACAAGGAATGAGAAATGAGTCTCACACTCAGGGAGGAGGTCAAGGATAATGATAAAATTGGGAAATCATATGAGGTATCTCAAACATTCATTGCCTCCTCTTTGGCATCCCTGTTCCCACATTAGTCTAGTCCTGCTCTGTTTCTCATGGGGAATACTGAGCTGACTTTCTACCTGGTCTCCCAGCCTCCAGTTCAATACATCTTATACATCACCATTACCTCACTCTTCTGGAAATGCAGTACCAACTGATTCACTCCACAGCTCCAAAACCTATAGTGGTTCCCTACTGCTCTCCGTAGTAAACTCCTTCCAACACAGCATTCCAGTTCATCCTGCACCTTGTGCCTAGAATCACCTGCCCAACTGCTCAGCCAGTTATTTCTTAAATGCTCCCCATGTTTCCTCCTTCTTTTCTTCCTTGATCCCCCCATACCTCTGCTTCTTGAAAGCTTAGCAACCCTCCAAGCCCCTCTGAACCAAGCCCTCTGCAGAAAGTCTCTCACTGAACATTCCTGCTCTGTACTTTTCAGTTGACATGTATTCTTTTCATGCTTAGAGTAGAACAACCTTTGTGCCTGGTATATTTCCTTATGATCATATAAACTCTCAAAGCCAGAAAACTGCCTCTTGTTCATCTCTACAGCTCTCAGAGAAATATAGGAATCTGACATGTGTTCAGTACTTAAAGTAGAACAAATGCACATCTGGACTAGTCAGAGTCTCTAAAGGAACAGTTAAAACAAGAGAGAAGTCAAAGAACTACACTTGGGGAACATTCACCTTTGGAATGCAGAAAGGTTGAAGGAAGAGTAGAAAGGCTGGAAAAGGGGAGACAGAGTGAGCACCCCAACAACCCCCCCCCATCAGACGTAGTCAACCTAAGGAGCTACTCACAGCACACAGAGACACCAGTACTCGCTGGAACATGAATGATGTGTCCGAGCGAATGTCATCTTCAAGGTTGTGTCCATATTCTAGCAAGAGAGTAAAGTTTATCAAATCAGAACAGAGTCCTGCTGAAAACAGTGTCACACTCCAGGGTTTTCGCCCATCTCCAGAGCCAGCTTATTTACCAAAGGGTGATTTTTTTTTTTTTTTAGCCCCACTACCACAAATTACAGTTGAGTTTCCCACATTGGGGGAATTGCAGGGGTCAGCACATGTGGAGAGCAATGGATAAGCCTTGCCCTGGGAAGACCACCTTCGTGATGGTGGAGCTTTTTCACCCTATGCCGTTTTTCCAAAACTTAACTGGTGAAATGGTGGAGAGAAGCTCAGCTTGTTCGAACAGAAATGAAGTTCCTTATATGGGAGGTGGAGAAGGCTGAGGCAATTACCCTCACCCTATGGTTCCCACTGTCCAGGTGTCTGCCTGACAAGGTTACCGGGGACTCAGAATGGTGAGCAGAACAGCACAAGCAAAGGCTAAGTGTCCCTGAACCCAAGTTTGGGGATAAGCAGGCATCTAGCAAGCTCAATCTCTAGTGCATGCTTTCTCTCACTCCAGAGCTTCCCCTACCATTCACAGCCATCAGGGGGAGACCTGTCTTCAGGAGAAGGTGAGGGAGGAGGGATGGTTCAGATACTAGAACCAAACTTCCAAGGGTTGGGTTAGAATCTCTTGTTCTGAATACTCATGGAAAAAATGTTGTTTTTTTTCCTACCACAGTAGTATATGTTTATTCCAGAAAACTTAAAAAAAAAGACAAATAAAAAGAAGAGAGGAGGAATGTCATTGTCATCTAATCACCCAGAAAATAACCATTTAGTAACATTTGGTCAATACCCTTCCTCATTTTCTCCTATATATAGATAATATTGTCTTTTTTAAAAATCATAACATACTTTTTTTTTCAGAGACTAGGTGTCACTATGTTGCCTGGGATAGTCCCAAACCCATGTGCTCAAGTAACCCCTACCCTCAGCCTCCCAGGTAGCTGGGATTACAGCATGCACCACCATGCCTGGCTATTTTTTGAGACTAGGTCTCACTATGTTGCTTGGGATAGTCTCAAACCCATGGACTCAAGTGATTCCTAGCTTCACTTCTCAAAAAGCTGGGATTACAGGCGTGCGCCACCACGCCCGGCATAACATATTATTTTTTAATTTGTCCTTTTCACTTATTCATACACCCTACCATTTAATGTAACAATAGCATTCTCAATCTACCTTTTGATGACTACATAACTGCTCATTTTGGGGGTATATGATGTTTTGTTTAGCCAATCTATTGTTGGACATTTTTAGTTGATATAAACAATACAAAATAAGCTATAATAAACTATAATAAACTATGAGAGATACCTATGCTCATTTCTAAATATATCCTTAGGGTAGAAAAGCATGCATTTTTAAAAGGTTTTTCTGAAGTATCAACCTCTAGAGATTTTAAAGAGGAGAATAAATGGCTATCGCTCTGAAGTTGCTGGAGGACGAACAGTCCAGCCTGGACATAAGTTGGGTCAATCTCCACCTTATCACCCAACTTTCATCTTGATCTCCTTGTGCTCCTCCCTTCCCTGATTTCTCCCTCCTCTTCCCCTTCCCTGGCTGCTTGCCCCAGTTCTGTTATTATTTTATTATGACTTTTTCTTGATCTTTTGTTATTCCTATATCCCATCCATAAGTGAGATCATCTGGTTTCTGTCTTTTTCTTAATGATATATTTACATATATACATAAATACGTAAACAACAAAATGATTAATAAGAAAAAAATTAAAATTAAAAATAAAAATATTTTTAAAAAAGAAAGTAAAAATAGGGTTTCAATATAATTTTTTCTTTTTCAGGCAATGCTAAAGAGTAAAAGGAGAAGAGAAACATTTTTTTTGAATCAGGAATAAAGACTACAACTATTTTCTACTAAAAAAAAAAAAGTTAGGTCAGGCGCCACCTGCAGGCCACTTCAGGAATCCTGGGCTTCACAGGTGCCACCACTTTTGAATAAGCACCTTTGATTTTTCTGAACTCTGCCAGATAGCTCAAGCAGGGCTGAAACGACCTGAGAAGTCAACAGACAGTCATCTGCCTTCACAGGGTCTGCCTCATAGGAGAGCTTGCAAACAACCCTCCCTCAAGTCAGTGTTTCAGTGAAGACAGTCTAATCAGAGGGTAACCACCACGGCTAGCCTACTTTTCAGACCATTGCAAAACGCCAGACAGGGCCCCGGAGTCAGTACATACGAAGCTTGTAGGTCTCCTTAATGCGGTTCATCTCCTCCGGTGACCGGGAGGCCAGGATCTCAATCAGGCAGCCCTCATCTGTGCCAGCTCCCTAAACACAAAACCCAGAAGAGAGCGGCATTGAGTCCCAGACATGGGAGAAATGCAGCCATCTTTAGTTAACCCGCCAGATCTTTAGATAACCCTCCATATTCCAGCAACAGGACTTGCTTGTTTTAAATTGTCCTGCCCAAATTCCAATGTGTTTACTAATCATTATTAGTAATAACAAAAATTTCTGGACTGTTTTATGTGTTGATTGTTGAGCAAGGTCAGGGACAGTTTCTGCCCCCTGGGGAGTTAATCTTTTCTTCATCTCCCTTCCGACTTCCTGTAAAGGGCAGAACCTTTGGCAAAGACTATTAATTCTTCGATTTCCCAGACTGAGTAGTTACTGACATGATTGACGAGCAAAATGGTATTTGAATTTCATCCTCGGTCATTAAAAATGAGCAAACCCTAAGGCACAGTGGACTGGCATCCAGGGAAGCTGACAGCCCTTCTTTGCCAGCACCCAGTCTAGAGGGGACCCAGAGCCCAGGTCCCTCAGTGTCAGCTGACACAACAAGAAAGTTTCTGTAGTGTGTGTACCAAAAACACAAGGGTAACCACTCCCCACGTCATCACAGAAAAGAGCAAATGATTTCATACACTTTTGAAGAAGCACTTTTCAATTGCAGTTGCTCTTGTCATTTTTTCAAGTAGTCTTTAAATGAAAGAAAATGAAGGAAATAATGAAGGAAGGAAGGAAATAAACAAACAAACAAATAAATAAATAAAGGAGATCTTCCCCTTACACCTCATCCTCCTGACTCTCAGAAGACCTCTGTCATTGCTTCTTCAGAAAGCTCATCAGTTTGCACCCAGAGCACAAGAGATTTCTTCATTTTCAGGGCCTAGCCCAGAACCTTTCACAGGGCTGAGTATTCACAGGCATGACTGAGGAGAGAGTTTATAAAAAGGAGCACAAACCTTCATGGCCCTTCTCAGCTCCTGTGCGTCGTACAGGACGGTGGGTGTCATCATCCCCAAGATCACCTTCTCAAAGTTGCCACTCAGTTCTGACTTCAGGTCATCCAACAGATCCTGCAGTGCAAGAAAGTGGCTTTCTTAACTGCTGCAGTAAAGAAAAGGGAAGGTCTGTCCAGGGATGGATGGACCCTTTTGGGGGATACTCAAGGTTAAAAGAGTATTCCTACTAACACTCAGACATTCTTTGCCTTTCCACTGCTGTTCTCCCATGATTGTACAGTGGAGTTCTCCAAAGGCTACTGGTCATAGCCATAATTATATCAAAAGATGATTCATATACTCCTTCCTTCTTCCAACTATTTATCGGTAGAGATCAGATTTTCTTCACATACTTTAAAACCACATCTCACAACACACTGAATGTAGGAGCAGATATGAGAACTTGGCTATTTTTCATTAAACCAGATGTTAAAGAGGTCTGCAAAATGTAAAGCAATGCCAATCTGCTTGCTTATTTTTTTGTTTTGTTTTGGAATATAGACCTGTTTTTCATAAAGTTATTTACATTAGCATGTGGTGTGTTTATTGTTGTTTCTAAAATAAGTTAACCAATATAGACATTTATTTTAAGTGTATTTGTTTTATGGTAATATGAAAAGTATCAAAAGATGTAAAGTATCAAAAGATGATACTATCCAAAGACAAAAAATGTCTTCAATTTAAGAGTGTAAAAAGGAGCCTGAGATAAAAAACAAAACAAAACTGGCAGTAGACACTTACTTATAGCTTGACAATATACCTGACTTACTTATAGCTTGACAATATCCCTTTCTAAGTCAGTATTCATCCATGACATTTTTAACAGCTAAGTTAAATTTCTACACAAATTTCTATATGTAGATACAATACCATTTCCTTAACCATTCCCATCTCTATTTATTTCTACTGTCACAGGCATATACTTTTAGTTGTATCCTTTGATCATTCATGATGATTGAACCTGAGGAAATCCTCAGGTTCAATTACTAAAAGCAAGCAAACAAACAAAAAAACTTATTTATTTGGACAAAAGACCAAATTCTACAGACATTTATTATATTTTCTCCTAGTGCAGGTCAGAGAGTTTAAAACCTGTTTAAGATTCACCTACCTGTAAGGAACTGAGTTGTTATTCAAGTCCAAATTGTGCTAAATTCTTATGGTACCTCTACACATATGAAGAAATGAGTAGATGAACAAATCAACTAATGCCCAGTCAATTCACTAACGTTAATCATCTCAACAAACTGCCACCAGAGTAGCTTAGTTCTGAAGCTGAATGGTTAACACCCTCTGGTCTCTAGTTCTCCTATCACAGGCACATTCATGCGTACTGATGTACACTCAATTACTCTGGGGATGGAGTAGAATTTAAATGCCCAGGTGTAGCTGAGCAATCTGATCAGAGGTATCCTGTTTCTTACTGGGGTGCCCAGCCAAGGGGCACATTCAGAGGCTCCAGCATCAGCTGAGCCAGTCCTGCTCCAAACCCTGGCCCCCAACAAGTTTAATGCTACCTTGGAGAAGCAGCTGCAGTCTGATGAGCTGTTATCTCTACAGAATTAGAGATAAATGTTCTTGATTGTGTTTCCTTGATAAAACAATTCTTACAATCACATAGCTAGGCTTTCAGTGCAAGGACTGGAATGATTCTGGTGAGAGACTTGAAGCAATCAGAAAGGAAAGAGGGTTCCTCAGGGGGATGGTGTTCAAAACAGAAGGGGAAACGTGGTAAGTGAACAATGCACAAGCTACATGATACATATACACAAACACAAAGCCCCTTTCTAGAATTTGAGGGGGTGTCCCACAAATGAGGATGATCAAAAGAATGAATATATGCTACAAATGGGTTTATGTGAAGAGTCTGAATAGACCCTAAATTCTGGGAAAGCCTAGCAAAAAGCCCAGTCAAAAAATGGGGAGAAGAACTAAAAAGACACTTCACCAAAGAGGAAATACAGATGGCCAATAGGCATATGAAAGAATGCTCCACATCACTAATAATCAGGGAAATGCAAATTAAAACCACACTGAGATACCATCTTACACCAGGAAGAATGGCCCATATATAAAAAAAACGGACAACAAGTAGTTGGCGTGGATGTGGAGAAAAAGGAACTCTCTTACACTGTTGATGGGAGTGCAAACTGGTCCAGCCAGTGGCTACTATGGAAGACTGTGTGGAGGACCCTCAAACAATTGAAAGTGGAATTACTGTTCAACCCAGCAATCCCACTACTGGCAATCTACCTAGAGGACATGAAAACACTCATTCAAAAGGACACCCGTAAATGCATGTATGCTGCAGTTCTGTTTACAATTGCCAAGATATGGAAATAGCACAAATGCTCCAAAACCAACAAATGACTGAAAAAAATGTGGTCTATGGACATGATGGAATACTACGCATCAATCAAGGAGGAAAAACAGGTCATTTGCAGCAACAAGGATGGAACTAGAAGGACTCATATTAGCAGAATTAAGCCAGAAAGAAAAAGAGAAATATGGGATGGTCTCACTTATATGAAGGATATATTTATATATATAGGGAAAAACAAACAAACAAGTAAGAAAAATTAGAAACAACCAACAGAACTGAACACAGAGCGAGAGAGGAGGAGGGGGAAGGAAATGGGGGAGGTAGAAGGCACAAAAGAATAAGATGGTTAACAGGTGTTAAGGAAATGGGAAAACCCCGGGGTACACAATAATGTTATATATTTTTATATACATGTATATATATGTATATACACAAAATTTAAAAAATTAAATTAAAAACACAAGTGGCTTGAAACAGTTTAATCAATTTGGAGGGTCACCACTGACAGTGGCCTCAAAGAAGCCTGACCAGAGTCAGTGAGATATCACTGGCCGCTCACACCTCCTCAGTGCTCAAAATGGCAGCTGAGCCCACTGAACAATCAAGAAGCTGTGAAGACTTAGATAAGAACAGGCCATTCCCTGCTCTGAGCTCTGCGAAGTTAAGAGCAACCTGAAATCACTGTTGGCTGACAGTGGAGGAAAACACACACTGAAACTGCAAGTTTCAAGAACCTCTTAAAAAAGTTCTGTCTTTCAAAAGCACAGGCCACTTAGGAATCTAGATGGCCAACGGGCCCCTGCTTCCGTGCTAGGCCTTTTTCCTCCCGGTTCCTCGCAAATTGCATGACTTTGAGAGACTGTGACCTACCCTGCCAATGGTGGACTTGTAGGCAGTTCTGATCTCCTGGCGCTGGGCTGTGCTGCGATGGGCCAGAACTTGGATAATGGCATCCTCATCGGTGCCTGGCGGTGGAGAAGAGAGAATGAATGTGATCTGAGAGGGGAATGTGATCTCAACCCAGACATGGGAGGAAGCCACAGGCATGCAGACAGCTTTCTAAGAAAAGGGGGCTTTGCTCAAAGGGTTTGTTAGTGGTGAGATATTCAAAAATTGAGTCTTAAGTTCTCCTTAATGAGCTGTTCACACTGAACAAAATAGTCAACTTCTTTTTCCTATTTGTCTGTTGTAAACGCTTGAACTATTGGTGAAAGTTATATACATGAATACTTAGTGATTTCAGTTAATTAAAGGAAATAGTTCTGAGGCTTCTAACCTGACCAGAATAGTATGGAATATCCAAATTAACTTTCTTGGACTTTAGAAACATTATGTTTTTTTTTCCTGGTAGTTATATCTTTAAATTATATATCAATTAGCCAGATTTTAAATTAATTAATTAGTTGATTAATTTCTGAGACAAGGTCTTGCTATGTTGCCCTGGGTAGTCCTGATCCCGCGGACTCAAGCGATCCCTAGCCTCAGCCTCCCAGGTAGCTGGGATTACAGCTTTTTTTGAGACCAGTTCTCCCTATGTTGCCTGGGGTAGTCTTGAACCCACGAATTCAAGTGATCCCCAGCCTCTTGCCTCATAGCGCTTGGACTGCAGTTACACGCCACCACACCTAGCTAATAGTCAACATTACTGATGATGACTTTCCTTATCTATAAGCTGGAGTGACCACAGTAATTTCCTAGAACTCTTACACACTTGAATAAAATAATTAGGTGAATCACTTAGCACAAAACTTACTAAATTATTCAGGATATGTTGGCAGCAATCATGCCTTTTCTCCACCTCTGGAATTCTTACCATGTTTTCTGTATGGCCTGTAGCTATCTTCCATGTTTTTGCCTTTTTTCTCCTTGTTTTTGTCTCTTTATCATTTTCTCTGAGTTTTGAAACAAGTTAAATTTGTCTTTTCTTTCACTGATTTGACACTTTGCAGGGTTTAAAGTGACTGCTCACTGAATTCACTGCATTTCAACATCTATAATTGTTTTTCATCTATAAGCTATCTTCCCTGATCTCTTTTAATAACCGTTAATGAATTCCTCCGAGCGATGTCCTACCAAGACATTACAAGGTGAATTTGAAATCAGAAATAGTCTAAATTTATTTGCTGGCTTCTTGCAACAACTTTTACAGGGAGACTTTATGCTGATTTTCAAGTGGGTGTCTTGTCTTGGTAACAGCTGAATGTTCATGTAGGTTTGGTGATTCTGCTGTTTCCTCACTGTTTATAGTGTATGGTCACTAAAAAGATCCTATTAAAGTACCTCAAGGAGAAATGAAAAATACAGATTCACCAGTTATTCTTTGCAAGAACAGAGATCCAGAGAATAGAGGGTATAGGGAGGGAACTACAGAACTTTAGTTTTAAGTACCTTGTAGATTAACTTTCTGCTATTTTTTTTTTAAAGGTAATAAATACAACCATCCTTTCCTCCTTCAGAAATCTCAGTTGGGGGCAGTTCCACCCCTTTTTACTCATCCCTTGTCCCTATCAGGCAGAAAGGCACCCCTTTCTTCTTGTAAGTCAAGTTTAAATCCTCAAAAGAGCTTTTTTTTTTAAAAAAAATCTCTTTTCTACCATATTCAAATTTCCTACCAAGTAATGCAAAATCTAATTCTAAATTTTTTTTGACATCAATCCTTTTTCAAATTCTTATCACTACCACTCCAATTCAGGAATTCGGCATTTCTTTTTAGACAACTATAAAATCTGCTAACTAATATTTTTACCTCCTAATCAGTCTTCCCTAAATCTTGTCAGATTCATTTTCCTAAAAACAGAGTCCTCTGCTCAAAAATCCACAATGGCTTACCATGGTCTGGTGGATTAACTGCAGATATTATAGCTTAGTATTGAAACTATACAATATCTCATTACTATTACAAATTCCACATAAAAGGATAGCAGGCAGACAAATCCACAGTTAGCTCTTTTTTTTCCCTTGTATATGCCTTTAATTTTAGCAATTGACAAAAACTTAAACTTTATTTTCTTATAGCGACAAATAGCAAACTATTTTGGCTACAGAATTCCCATACTGTTTTAGCTCAGTTTGTTTCTTAAACTTGACCATTAACAAACTGATTTGTGCCAGAACTATATACTATTATTACTTGCTTGTGATTTTAATGCTCACTTCTTTTCACTAAAGAGATTTATTTTATTTTATTTATTTTTTTATAACTAATATTTTTTTATTTTTGGATTTTGTACTTGAGCTATACTTGACCCAACTGCATCGTATGCCTTTGTCCTGAGCTGCTTCATTACCAGCCCATCTGTCTAGTCTCCCAATCCCTTCCGCATAGTGTCATGATTCTGACATTTGCCGTGTCCCACCAATGCCTTTGGACCATCTCCCCATATCTGTGATTCTATAGGTGGCCTTCTCAGAAGCACTCCCATGACCTCCCTTCGGTACCTGCCTTCCCGTAAAGCTCTAAACCAGCTTTCTCCTGCTTGGCAAGCACAACCTGCGGCAAATGACCCTTTCAAGCATTTACTGTGATGCCCCAAAACCTCAGATAAACTGGAAATTGGGAGAAAGCTCACATCATCTTTGTTCAAACTATCCCTAATTCCCCAGAAACACTATCTGATTTGTATTTATTAAAGCCCAAGTCACTTCCTAAGGCCTGTGTCAAATTTTATATGCTCCAAGAAATTTTGCTTGACTTGATGTCCCTAAATGAAATATGATCTCATTTTTTTTCTTTGAGACTAGGTCTCACTATGTTGCCCAAGGTAGCCTGATCCCACAGACTCAAGTGATCCCCAGCCTAAGCCTCCCAGGTAGCTGGGATTACAAGTGCCTGCCACCATGCCTGGCTGCTTTTCAGAAACCAGGTCTCACTATGCTGCCTGGGGTAGCCTCAAACCCGCAAACTAAACCAGTCCCGGGCCTCTTGCCTCCCAGTGCTTGAACTACAGGCGCACACCACCACGCCTGGCTGTGATCTCCTTTCTGACACTTATTGGGATCTTACTTGTGCCCTTCTAGTCATGATCACTCTATGAACTAGTGATTGTCATCTCTGTGCCTGCCTAAGTCAGGTAGTATCCATGGGCCATTTGATTGCAAGGATTAGGCTTTATAATCCTTAATTCCTCCTCCATTGTCTACGTTATATTGCTCACACAGTAGGCACCACCAGGGTTCAATGTCTGTGTTCAATGTCTCCAGACTCTTATTTAGAGAATTCTAAATGTCATGTGGTTTATGTTCTAAATTATGATGTTCTTGCTATACATCAAGAAATAGGATAAATCTGAGGAAAGAGTAAGCCAAGCACATTTTCCATGTTATTTATGCAGAACAGAAAATGAGGTGAAGGTTACAGACGTTCAGAACAATGTTCTATTCAGAGGCGGGCAGTGGTACTCACAGTGGTCTAAACTCCAGGTCTGGCCTCAAACTGGTGGACAGTACCTGGAGCCCTGGCTCTCATACGCTCTAGTTCTGAGACACTGGGCAAGTTAGCTAGTCACCCTAAACCTCAGTTTTTTCTTCAGGAAAATAAGCTGATGTCAGCATTAAAACATCATCCAAGTAAAGAATTGTACTGACACAGAGTATAACTTAATAAGGACTCACTATTATTGTTATCATTGCTAGCTCCATGGGGCTGAGCAGAGGAATTCTTTTTGTATAGCAAAACTGGGAAATAAGGTCTCAAGGTCAGGTGCTTTTAGCTAAATCTCATAAAGACTCTCATCAGCAGCTACAAACTAGAGGACACTCTTCTGGTCAGATGTCCACCCAGGTAGGAGACTCAGGAGATGGACATGGACAGATTGTTGGTAGTTCCATGAGACAGGATCTCTTGAGTGAGATTCAGGGTTCAGTTTCACTAATTTTGTGACTTTTGGGTTACCTCTCTAGGTCTCAGTTTTGTAAAAATCATATGGGGCAAAAAGAGCAACAGCTATAGCTGCTTTCGCTAAATCATAGGGCTGTTGTATATCATAGCTGAGATAATACTTGTGAAGGTGCTTTGAAAACTTTATGGGACTAAGGTACTCATCCACATACCAGTACTAGTAAGAAAAAAATATTTTTAAAGTCTTACATATAGATTTTTAATATTGTAATGCGAAACCAGCTCTAACTATTTGGAAAAGTCCAACTATTTGGAGTCAATTTAAAATTTTATAGCGAAAGTGAAAATGAATACCCTTTCATCTAACTAGTTTTGGAAAGTCAACTCGTTCCCACTGTGTTTTCTTTTTCATTTACTTATTTATGTATTTGTTAGTTCATTTATTTTATTGGTTGCACATCTATATATCTGTATACATGTACAAACGTGCGTAAATTACATCATTGTCTTCCCCAGGGTTTTCCCATCACCTTATCACCCGTGAACCATCTTGATCCCCCATTTTTACCCTCTTCTCCCTCTCTCTTCCCCCTCTGTTTTTCTATGCTTCAGTTCTGTTAGCAATTTTATATTTTCTTGTCCGCTCGTTTGTTTGTTTTCCCTGTATCCCTCATATAAGTGAGATCATTCCATGTTTCTCTTTTTCTTTCTGGCTTATTTCTACTGACATAACTGTGTCTTCTTCGAGTGAGACTTCTGCACGACTGCAGTGGGCACAGCACTCTCTGTGTGACTCTGAGGTACACAGAGCAGGTGTTCTCTCTAGCAGACACTCACCCATTCCTTTCATGGCCTTTCTCAGGGTCTGGGCATCTTCAGAGGCACTGAATCCTGAAGCAGCTTTGACGGTGCCTCCTTTGGTTGCCTGAGCAGAGAGAAAGAAGTGACTGAGAACCACCTCACTCGGCAAACATGAGCACCCTATGGGTCAGACACTATTCTAGCTGCTGGGGAGACAGCTGTGACCATGAGAGATGAGGTTCTTGCTTTCGAGGAGCTGACATTCTAGTTGGGAGCAGGGAGTGAGGCTGGGCTTGAGGAGCAGACAGTAAACAAGTCAACAAATAGTTATTCCAAGTGTCAGAAACTGGGAAATACCATTCCAGTTTAGAGATGCCATCACTGCGAGCCCTCCCATTTCTTGGGGAGAGGAAAGCCACAGAGATGGGGCAGCAGCCCCACAAAGAGCCTGACCAACCATCCACCTGTGCCTATCCTGATCAAGAACTTTATATGCAGACATTGGCTGGGAGAAACGCTCCCAATACCAGAGACTGAACTATAAAGCAAAGAAGCAAAAAGTGACAGAAACTGGGTCGGAGCAGATGACCAGTAAAAAGGAGGAGGCACTGAAAAGGATACAAACATGCA
>PVHY01019384.1:0-27493 GCA_004024945.1 Uropsilus gracilis
TTGCCCGGGGTACCATGGACTCAAGCCATCCCCAGCCTCAGCTTCCCAGGTAGCTGGGATTACAGGCGTGCGCCACCACGCCCAGCTGTTTTTTTGGAACCAGGTCTCACTACGGGCCCCAAGCGGGACTCGAACCGCGATCCCTGGCCCCGGCCGCTTCATAGGCTGAAGCTTACAAGCACGAGCCACCGTGCCCGGCGACATAATATTCTTGGCTCAGCCTTTCCCCCCCTCCGTTTAGGCTTATGGAAACATCCCTCTACCCTCCTGTCACTAAATGTTGGTATGGGAAGTAGGAGAGATCTGATTAACCAATACATTTATTTCTGTTTTAATAGATGACTTATTTTTCTGCTCCAAAGTTACCTGCCTAGTGATTTTTTTTCTTATTTTCCTTCTTTAAGAAAATGTCTGTGTTGATCATTTTGTGTAATTATCTTTCTGGAAAATGTTGAATTGGTTTAAACAGAAAATTCAATTTCCCATTTATTTTAATAGGAAATTTTTTTCTTTAATGGTTTTGAAAAATTTATTTTTTCTCTTCAATTCAGAAATATTAACCATGCATACTTTGGAACTATGGTTTAATTTCTGTATTATTTTCTTTCTTATGATTTTGCTTTTTGTAAGTTTATATTTTTATTTGTATAGGATGTTTATGAATCCTGCTCTCCTTATTTGTATTTTTCATTTTTTGTAGTTTCAAACATAGCTTTTTTTGTTGAGCTTTTAGTGAGTTTTTACTTATGATGTATTTTATTAGAATTTCCTTTTTTAGTTTAAAATTTTTTCGATTTGAAGCACATTGGTAATTAAAATTACCGGTATATATTAATCAATACATAATTGAGGAGTGAAAATAATCCAGGAATGGATTGCTCATAAATTGTGCTCATCACAGCCAAAGAATAGTAAGTTTTTTTAATTAGATCTTGATGATTCATTATTTTTCAATTACAACATTTTTATTTTTCTATTGGTTTACAATACTGTACATAATACAGAAGTACAGGTTCATGCCTACTTAGACGTACATTACCGTACCACATCTACCACCAAAATGCCCATAGTCCCCCACCATACACTGGACTCCTGCACCCTTTGTTCCTGACCCCCTGCCAACCCTGCAGAGAGGCTCAATTCTACAGTTAGGTTTTAAGGGTTTGTTTTGGTTCAATTTTATCTGTTTCTTAGTTTTGCTTTGTTTTTATTCCACATAAGTATTTGTTTTTCTCCTTTGACTTATTTTTGCTGAGCATAATCCCCTCTAGTTTTATCGATATTATAGATAAGGCAAGATTTCATCCCCTTTATACATGAGTATTATTTCGTTGTGAATATCTACATATTTTTAATCCACTAGTCTGTTTTGATGACAGGTTATTTCTATACATTGACTATAATAAATAATGTCACAGTAAACATGGAAGTACATACATCACTTTGAATGAATGTTATTGTATTCTTCGGGTAGATATCTAGGAGTGAAATTGCTCATTTGTGGTTAGATCTATTTTTATTATTTTGGGAAACCATGTTGCTTTCTAGTTTACATTCCCCACTACAGTGTGTGAGGGTTTATTTTCTCCACACCTTCATCAACATTTGTTGTTTCTGATCTTTTTGATATGGGTCATTCTCACAAGGATGAGATGGTTTCTTATTGTGGTTTTGATTTTCATTTCCCTGATGATAAGTAATGGTGAGGAGTTTTTCCATGCATATGTTGGTCATCTGTCTTCCTTCTTTAGAGAAGTGGCTATCTGATGTTACTTTCTATTTTTTGAATAAGTTGTTTGCTTTCTTTTTATTGAGTTGTGTGAATTAAGCCAGAATGGTTCAACATTCACACAAATCAATGTCACTCACCACATCAGCAAAAAGAAAGAGAAATCACATTATTACATAAATAAATGAGGACGAGCATTTCATAAGATTCAACATCCAGTCACGATAAAAATTCTTAAAATGTGCATAGACGAAACATATCTCTTAATAATAAAGGCCACAAATGACAAGCCCATAGTTAGCATCATATTAAATAGTAAGATTTCCTAGCCTCGTGTTTATTCATTTGTTTGAGGACAGGAATCAATCCTTTTCTCCGAATGATTGTAACAGCTATCTGTTTACTGATGTCTTGCTTGAAATCATTGCCTACCCCTGGTTTTTGTTTTTTGTTTTTTGTTTTTTTGAGACTAGATCTCGCTATTTTTGCCCGTGGAACCGCAGGCTCTCGTTGCTCGGGGTACCACAGACTCAAGCAATCCCCAGCCTCAGCTTCCCAGGTAGCTGGGATTTCAGGTGCGCGCCACCACGCCCAGCTATTTTTTTGGAACTAGGTCTCGCTACGGGCTCCAGGCGGGATTCGAACAGCGATCCCTATCCCCGGCCGCTTCATAGGCTGAACCTTACAGGCACGTTCCACTGTTTTATGATACTGGAGTTGAAGCAGGCAATGGACTTCCTTTGCAAATTGGCACAATACAAGCTTTGTCAGTAGAGGGAGCCGGTGGGACACAGGAAACAGTCTCTCCCTCCCATAGTGCAGTTGCTAGAGATGTGCATACTCAACACCCAGTGGCTTTTACTCTGCAATTCTTTTACTGACACTAGCAGGCAGTTTCCTGTCCAGTAGTTCTGATCAATGGTTTCTCTCTTGCCAACTGAGGTCTATTGGCCCCTCAGTGGGAAGTGTTCTGTTTGCCAACTTCTACCCATCAGATAATGGACCAGCTCTACTGCAGTACAACACAGTAAATTTCTCTGCCATTCCTTGGGTTATGGATACACCCTTTCTATTAATGTCTGAGTTTCAGCTTTGGGGAGCAGACCCCTCATTCCAAATTGTTCCTGCTTGGGAAAGTCCTGTGGTATTGCTAAGGTTTTCTTTTCTCTTGCTAGCTCCCTATTTCTAGTTAATGACTCTTTACTTTAAATATCCTCTTATTTATTCAAATCATTGTTGTGTTTCTTAAATTCTAACTGAATACTGACTGATAAAATATAGAATGCAATTTCAGGATGAAATTTTCAGGATGAACTTCATGCCTTGGTTGTGAGCATCTTGCCAACAAGAAATGTGATGCTTGTCTTCCATGGCACACAGGACCTTTCTTATTAAGACCATCACTGGTGAGTGACTGTGATGAAGTGTCAACTGAACAGGACGTTGGGAGTTCATGAATCTGTTACACTTACTAGCAATGACACTAAGGATGGTGGTGGCTATACAGACTAGTCTAACAAAAATAGTATAGACTGAATTGTCACACAAACAACAGACATCTACTTCTCATCATTCTCAAGGCTTTGAGAATGGGTTGTCTAATAAGGAGTATCCACTTTCTGGTTCCTAGAAGCTTATTGCTTACAAAGATGTTCTCTCCCATTTGGGAAGGAACCATAAACTCATTCCATTCATGAGATTTCACCCATATAGTCTAAACACATCAGAAAAGCACCACCCCCAGATGTCCTTACTTTGGGAACACATGAATTTTGAGCAGGCACAGACATTTAGTCTGTAGCAGGTGAATTGGCATTAAGTGTCCTCATAGTAAGAAAAGAAAATTTAGCTCATATATTTGTCTAATATTTTTAGTTTCCATTTAAATTTGTTTCTAGTATATTCATACTAGACTATTACATTTGCCTATTTTGATTTATACTATGGGATATGTATTCAACTTTATCTTTTTTCAAGTGGAATTCAGTCACTCAGCACTTATTTAAAAATTCATGTTTTCCCCATTGATCTTTAATATCATCTAGGAACTCCCAGATGTACTTGTGCCTGTCTCTAGATTTACCATTCTGTTTTAACTTGACACATTTGTGAGTACCACAGTGTTGTTATTAGACCTTACAATCTGTTTAAACATATAATCAGACTCACCCTGCCTAATTGCTTTTATTTTTCAGGATTCTTCCTTCACATTTAATGTTTATTTTTATATAGATGTTAGAATTAGCTTTCATATATAGATGTTAAAATTAGCTTTCAAGGAAAAAAACTTTTAATTTAATTGGAATCACATTACATGTATCTAATAATTAGGAAAGTTGACATCCTTGTGATATTGAATTGTTTTAGCTGAGAACAAATTGTGTCTTCCCATTTTTTCAAGTCATTTTTAAAAACTTAAAGCAGTATTTTGCAGTTTTCTTAATATGGTTTTGGTACATTTACTGTTAAATATTTTATTCTGGTTTCTGCATTAACGACACTATCATTTAAGTGGTTACTGTTTGTATTTTTGTCTATATGTCCTATATTGTCACCTTTCAGAATTTATTAATTATGATTTTGAGAACTAATTCTCTCCAAATACTATGGAGTATCGTAATGGAGACAGGATATACTTTGATTTTGTTCTAATGTATTTGTCTCTTTTGTTTCTTCATTAAATATGATGCCACTTATTGGGCTGAGGTATAAAATATTTCATCACTTAAAGATGTATCCCATAATTTTAATGAAGTTAGGAATGAGTGAAAAATTCAAAGGTTGTGTTACTTAGGATTTTCCTATTACTAGTCATGAGTGGGATTTATAGTTTGGGATATATGTGTGTGTGTGTATGTTATCTTCATTAGGTTTAAACACCAAATTTATATTTGTTTCATAAAAATTATTGGAGAGTTTTCTTTCTGTTACAATTTAAGTAAGTAGTATTGGGACTACTGGTATTTGAAGTTTTGTTAGAATTCCCCTATAAAATCATTTGGGTCCAGGCTTTTATATTTAGTTCTTTGATAACATTTTACTTTTTCCTCCAAAGATGTTTGTCTATTTAGCAAGGTCAATTTTGTTAAACTGTCATTCTCTATTTTGTGTTCTTATGATATTGCCTTACTTAGGAAACCTGCTTTAAGGAATATTTGCCTTTTGTCCCAAGATTTCCTTAGCCGAGAATTTTTAAATTTCCAGATAGAATTTATGTAACAAAAGAACAGAGGAGAAGACATGGAAATAAAGACATTTGCTCCACTTTAGTCTTCCAGAAATTTTTGCTTTAAATAAAACTGAATATTTTATTATTGTCTGAACTGCATTTTAGTGCTTTTAATAGATCAATCTAAAACAAAGATAAAACAAAAATGACTATTTTTTTCACTGTCTTAGAGAGAGCAGAACAGCTGAGGTATCTGTTTTCATCCCAGGGCAAGAAAGTTTGGCTTACTATGGAAATTAATAGAGTGATCAGAAGTAATAAAATTGATTCAAAATTGCATCTGTTCATTCATTAGCATTTATATAAACTTTGTTGGAATTGGGTTCCCTGGCTGGGAGGAAGTGGTCTATGGAATCCTACATAGTGGAAAACGTATGACTGAAAATCATCCTCCTTGATGAGGAACTTCAGCTCAACTGGAAACTGTATGATTGATACAGCAGAGCCTAGAGTGCTTTCTCCTATGTTCTATACAAATTGACTCAAATGAGTATATTTTATGAATTGTTGATCAACTGTGAGAAACCAAATAAGAGAAGCAACCGATACCATCAAACTCATTATGTCTGAGATGTTAGAAATTTATTTGCAGAAACAAAGTGTAATCACAACAAAATATACACTAATTGAAAACAAGTGGCATAAAATTTTAAGTGACATAAATTTTATAAGTTGTAAAAGTATTTTGTTTGCTTCTACAAAGTGTTTTACTTGCTTCTACATAAATTTCTATTCCTAAAATAATAGCAAACAAAATGCAGTGATAGTTTGTTAGGTGAAAAGTACACAGACCAGATTCTGGAGATTTTTTACTGGGGTGTTACTTTTGGTTTACAAAGCCATACTCTGACCTCATGATCCAAAACATCATCAATTTCTAGATCCACATACGTCTACATTCACTAACTAACCTGAGAAATAAGCACTTCATATTCTCTCTCACCCTGCTATAATGCATTTTTAATTTTAACTAAAGGCAAGGTAAGGAATTGTATTGTTCTTTTAACTGGCCTCAGAAGATGTGCTATCTATCTCATGAGAAACACGAAATTTTAGGTGCTTATCATCTTCCACACTCTTAGGGCCCAGGTCTAGCTTTTCTTCTTGGCTATGGAATTCTTGACTGTGGGAAACATGAGTGTCCTTTGGAGCTTTCTGACTGCTGATCACCTTGGGCTCACTGCTCTCACCACCTGCTTTCAGCTTATATTCTTTGGAATACTCAAAGCTGTTGTTTTCCAGACTGTCATCTCTTTTTTCAGAACTCTCCACCCCGTGGCTATCTATGTCAGAAGTTGATTGCAGGTTGAAGGCAACCAAGGTAGCCTTGTGTGCATTGTCCATCTCCTTGCTTTCCATTTGTGAAGCGAGGTCTTCCTTTGTAGCATCAGGATACTGAATAACATAATAAATAGAAGAATAATTAAACAAGTAGCCAGAGATGAGAATGTTCTGATTCTTCCCTGCTCTCTAATTTTTAGGCCAATTTATACTGAAAATCATCTGAATGTCTGTAGTAAAAAATAATACTTGCATATCACTTGCTGTTTCACCAAGCCCTTTTCCATAGTCATCTTCTTTAGTCTAATAAATACATCAATTATGTATGTGATGAAACCTATGAAGTAAGTCTCAGCATTTCTGTTTTACATAAAGAGAAAGTGAATTGGATGATGAAAAGTAAAGTGAATAGTAAAGGGCCAGGTTAAGTGCTAAATTTAGACCCTTTGAGTATACATTCAGTGGAATTTACAACTTTACAACCACTTTTAGATACCAAATCTCAGGATGTGACTTAGATATTATGAAAATAACTGCTCTTATCTCGTTATTTTAATCGAAAACAAATAATGCTTTATGGCCAGGATTTGAAATAATAGTGTTGTGAGTGAGAGACAAAATTAGGGAGATGCTACATCAACTTAAATATAAAACCACTAACTGGAAAAAGGTTTTGTATTGACTGGTCACATAAAATAATAATGCTTGCTGAATAAGTAAATGAAGGAGTAAGTGAGTAATACATAGACTCTAGTTTCCTAAACCTGGATTCTAACCACAGTCATCTTATGTGTCTATTAAACACTTACCTGGTCTTCAGCACTGTAGAACTTCAGAGATTTAACCCTCAGCCCATAAGCCACACTATCACCTCGGCCGTCATATGTGTCTCCTGTGGGGACAGCTGGAGTGTAATATACGGATGCTGGAATGTCAGTGGGAGTATCTGTGATCATTTCGTCAGATTCATCAGAATGGTGGGACTCATCAGAGTCATCGTTGTGGTCGTCATCATCTGAGTCAGTGGTGTCCTGGCTGTCCACATGGTCTCCGTCATCTATGTCATCCACATCATTGCTTTCATTGGACACACTTGGGAGACTCTAAATCCGGCATAGTGAGAAATATTAGACTAAAGGCTTTTTGGTTTCTTTGAATCTTTACAGTGTGTTCAACGTTTACTATCTTTTATTTATTTAGTTTGAAACTTACATTCACAACAATGCACTATTGACTTTTAGGGCCTTAAAATGAGCATCTTCTAATTTCTCTTTTAACACAAGAGGTTCATAATCTAAGGCGTTTTTCCTGTTTTCCAAAAAAATATTTTCAAGTCAAATATGTGCATATAACACTGATATTTATAATGATGTTTTCCTTCTTTTGCACTAGACATTGTTTAACTGCAATACATGTAGGTACATAATAGTGAGATTGTTTTTATATTTGAAATGAGAATTCTTGGGAGACCAGAGCTCCATATATTGATGTATGTACCAAGACCTCAAGCCTACTTCCATCATGGATGACTGAAATGCAATTTTGTTATGAATGTATGTAAACTTCCACTCAAATCTGTCCATTGACCAGTTAATGTCCACTGATGTTCTAATTAACAAGTATACTTGGTAATTGTCTAAATTTCCTTATTATAGATTCTTGGCATATTCAGAAAGAATCTTAAAGAAAGCAAACTTTATTGATCTCTTTGCTTAACAAATATATTAGCAGTCCTAACAGAAAGAATAGTTATCAAATAAACTTAGAGGCAAAGTCTTGATTTTGGAACACAGTAGATACTGAGCAGATACTAGGTATGACATCTAGAAGACGGCTTAAGTAATTAGATGAGGCTTAATATTTCAAATAACAGACATTTTCAGTCACACTATATACTTATTTGCAAAATCTTAGTATTTGACATTTAGTGATACATGCTTTCTTCCTGTGTAATATTTCAGTGGACAATTTACTGGAAATAATTCTCATGGAATTTTGTCAGTGTTGAACCTAGGCAATGTCAGTAGGAGAAAGAATGACTTCCATTTCTCCAAGGCATGGTGGAGATACAAAATGGAACATCCCCCCCTATTTGAAGTTGACAGGTTTTTTTTTAGTGGACATAATAATCTGGAGAAGAAATTCCAGAAATCCTTAATAAAGGTTAGCCTTTTCATTTGAATCAGCTCTTGTTTTTTTAGCTTATTAGTAAATGATTAATAGGAAGAAGCCAGTATGGTAGATCAGTTGGAATTCTAAACTCACAAACACCAATAGGCAGGAAGGATATATTTAACCAGTCTGAATGGCTGGCTTTGTGATTATTTGTTGTTGCTATTCTTTAACTGAGAGAAATTTATTTTTCAACTAATTAAAATTGAAGATACCTACTGACATAGGAGAACGTGCTTTGGAGTGGGTTGAGCTTTTGTAATTGTAACCACAGTACCTGAGTATTTGTTGTAAAGCTACCAATAATGTTGCATCTTTGTCATTATTAAAAAACAACAACATGGGAATGTCTAAGCAATAAACATAAAAAAACCTTAAAGTCACTAATCTTTATGGATAAGCATAATGTCCATGTAGACAGAGTCAGAGATACCTCCTTTTTAACTTGTTTTTTCTTGTAGTTTCATTTAATAAACTTTTACATAGTTACTGTGGGTCGGGCACACTTTCAAAGTGATTTACAAATATTAGCATTTTTAATTTTATCGACCCTCTTGAGATAAGTAATATTTTAATTCCCATTTGACGTATCAGAAGAAACTAAATCACAATGAAGTTAAGTGTGAGTGAATAGTAGAACCAAGGTTCAAATCCAGATAATCAATCTTAACACTGTATTTTTCTGTTCTATGTTTGCTAACTCTCAGGTATAACAAATCCAAAACAGAGTGCCTTTAATCAGTATTGTTAATTATTTCCCCTTTCAGTGGAGCATGGAGAAACTCTCTAACACAGTGCCATGATATCCTCTAGCCACAAAACATGTGGTCATTTAAATTTTAGTCAATTAAAATTAAATTGAAAAATCCAGTTCTTCCACCACAGTATGTATATCAATATAGTGTTCAGTAGCCAGCTGTATTTAGTGGTTAGCATAGTGGACAGTGCAGAGATGTGACATTATGCACAAAAGTTCTATGCTAAGGTGCTGAAAGTATTGAATGGAATGACTCTTCCTTTAGTCAAGTGACTTTGGAAAAGAATTATAATATGCTAGTGCAGAGAAGTGGGAATTGCTCTGAATCAATGTCATCTGATGAACTGTATTATATTGTAAGGGCTAAGCAGTTCATAGCCCTGTTATTTAGAAATAGAGTTCCTTCCACAGGAAAGGAAGAGAATGAGTCAGTATCACTTTGGGTTTCTAGAGACCTCTAACCATAGTAGCTACATAATGGGCTTTTCTGAAAGTTCTTGATGAAAGACAAGATTCCTTGCTTAAAAAAAACGTGAAAGCTAGATCAGTTTAATGTTTCCCTCTTCATTTTCTTTACAAATATATCAGTATATTTACATATGATAAAATATAAAATATACATAAATATTATATGTAAATTTGTTTGTTTCCTATTTGTAATGTAATGTACTTTCAGGGGGAATATAATCCTAAATTAAATTTATAATTTAAAAAAGTAAATAAATTAGAAGCAAAATAAACAACTAAAATATACTCAGTATTCATAACTATTAGATAGCCAGTATCCATTTTCAGGGCTGTTTAGACTTCCCCTATTTCCCACTAGTTCTAAATACTAGAAGGTTGAGTTTTTCATGTATCTCCTCTTTGAAATACTTACACTGACATAACTTCATGTGCCATATCAATTCTATTAAAAAGGGATTGAATCTTGCTTGAAAGAGTGTGACCTCTCTATTCCCTATAAATGCTCATTTTTTTTTCTGGCTTAGTACTGTGATTCACACTATATAAATCACCCCCACTTACACACCCAAATGTAGGCAGCAATACTTCTCTTAATGTCTGCATTTAACAGTCTAAATGAATTGAACTCTGTGTGCCTTTTTGTCCAAGCTCCTCAGGACAATGCCTATTTGTTACTCAACTGGCACAATTTCACCTATTGTGGAGGGCAGGTGCTTATGGTGTGGGTCAAATAATAATAAAGAGCTTGATTTGGTCTTATGTTTGGCTAGAAAAATGTCATCTAAAGTCAGCTGACAAGCATGATAGATCTAAACAGCACAGTTTTCTTTTTATAGTGAGCTTCTTAGCAAATGTCTCAGTAGATATTGTGAATGTTGCAGTCATACAAACTATTCAATATGTGAGTTGAATTTAAAACTTAACCTTCCACTAAGTCAAACAAAGAATGGAATTTTCTGCTTCAGGAGAAGACTATTTATTGATTCTTGGAAACAAAAAGTAACGTAACTACTTAGTACTCACTTAACATGATAATGACCTAGAGTATCATCTTATTATTTACAATATCTAGTTTAATGAGCATGTATTTATTAAAAACAATATTGTGTGAGGCACTGGCAACTATGAAAATGAGTACAAATTGCCACAAATATGTTTGTAGTACATCTTGTGGCAGTTGCATAAATAATTGAACTATGTGAAAAACCTAAAGGATGCTTACCTGTAGTTTCTCAGAACTTGCAGAATCACTCTGCTTAACCTTTGAAACAGAAAAGTTGAGGCAAGGTTACAATGTGAAGTATTCCTAGCACATGGGTGCACCCAGTTAATTTATTTGGATGAATTTTGTTTAAGATTCAGCTATACTCACCGGAAGGGCAGAGACAATGCCTAAGAGGCAAAAGCAAATCACTGCAATTCTCATGATAGTGATTTTTTTCCTACAAGATATTTTGTAAGAAATATTAAAGGTTAAAATAGAGATACATTTTTATGCGACCACACTCCAAATTAATCACATTAAATTTGTTTTCTATAGACTATTCCTCTTAGAGAAGTCCTTTCTTCTTAATATTACAATCTTTTGAGTTAATATTTATGAAGCCACCTCTATTCTCCACTTCTCACAGGCAAGAGAGAGAAGAGTTTTACAAGTCTATATTTGTTAAACTTTAAAAATTTGAGTCTCGGAGATTATACCATGACCACCTGATATCTGATATCTGCAGTGACATAAACTAAAAAACAAATAAATTTAATTGAAATAGCAAGAGATTGTGGAAATATTTATTTTTCAGAGAAGAAAAACATAAGAGAATGTGAAAATAGCATGAAAAGAAATTTGCTTTCACCTTTTGACCAGCATGCATCTCATGGTTTTAAATATAAATTATTAAGAAGGTGATATTTAGGAGTAAGGAAGCTATCTGTAAAGTTAATTATTTAAGCACAGTGTTCTAGAAATTTGATAGAGAAAGCAGTCAATAGCTTTTCAATTTGTAGCAATAACTTTATAAAGTGTCACATAAGTATTTTAGTGAAAATTTTAATAGTGAAATATAGACAAAATATTTTTCTCTTGAAGATGCAATGAATCAAATCATTAAAAACGGAATTATCATTGACTACTGACTCACATTAGCACTAAAGAAATTTCCTTTTAAATGTCTCCACAATCATCTACCCACTTAAAATGATATAAACAAATCATTTAAAAGGGGGATGAAACTTGACTTTTTTCCTAACTAAAAGAAACAGTTTCACTTCTTTGGAGGATTCTGGAAAATATTTTTAAATTTTATATTTAACTGTCTTTTAAAAAGCCAGTCACGGTCATATTTCTTCACAAGCCTGCAGTATACCTGGCATGCTTTTTCAGAAGACTAGAGCAATTTAAGTCTGATAAATAGTGTTATGGTTAACTTTCTTTTTTTCTTACAGCTTGACCTCCCTGTGAAATGAAACGGAAATCACAGAACAACGGAGTAAGGAGCAGACTTACCTTGGTCTGCAGCTCACAGAAAAGAATCCAGTCTTGGATGATGCTGTCCTCCTGCCTCCTCTCCTTGCTGCTGACAAGCAGGACCTCCCAGAATTTAAATACTGCTCCAGACTTTCTCCACCAACACAGAGAGGCGGAGGGATTTGAGGTTTGTGCCACTGCCCAACCCACTTGCTCCCACACTTCCCCCTCTGGTTTTGTGGTTAAAAGACAAACAAACACACTACTCTACAGTTAAAACATGACTTATGTACAATATCATTAACTAGTTCTTTATTTATGGATTGACATTCAGCATCATGGAAAGGCTCTAGGAGGTTCTGCATAAAAGGGAAAATCACTAATTTTAAACACTGTGTTGTTTGAAGAAGAAAACAGTAATCAGAATCAGTTCTAACTAAAATGAAATAGAATAGACTTTTTGTTTTAATTCAACAGACTAGGGGGGCAAGACACAGCTACATTTGGTTCACAATGACACTTATGTAATGGCTATGTGATCATTGTCCAGGCACACAGAGTTTGGAGACCCCCCTCCTACTACTCAAGCTCAGATTTTGTGACTTCATGTGAGCACCAGTTTGCCATTTAGACAAACGGCATCAATAACTAATGGCATCATTTTGGTTCAAGCCCACCAAACTGGATAAGAGACAAGGAAACAGATTCTTGTGCCGGGTGAATTGTTTTTAAGAGATAACTGATAACTTCTTATGTAAAGTAAAAGAATGGCAATCCAAAACCAGATGCTGCAAATGTAAAGCCATTCTGACAGCTGGGTTGCAGTCTGAGGTGCTGCTGAGGGAACCAGCATGTGGCTTCTAGTTTTGCTTTGCCACTGAGAGCTGTGTGACCTTGGATGAATGACTTACACCAAAACCTGTTTCCTCATTGATCAGATGCACATGCTTTTATCTAGCATATGGAATTCTTGAGAATGCTGCAGTCTGAATTAATTAGTTTGTGCAAGACTAATAATATTTGGCATGATTATATACATATCTTAAACACTTTGTATGCATTAGTTTATGAAAATTCTTAGAAGTGGGCAATCATGATTCATAATGTCCTTAAATGGAAAAGATCATTAAATTGAGACTAGATGTCAGATGTTTAAGCTGTGTACCTCAGTAGGACAATTTGCATATCTCTAAAGGAACAGATTAAATTTCTGAATCATTGTTTTTATCTTAGATTTTTCTCCCAGGAGATAACTTGGCTAGTAAAAAACACAAAATTTTATATTAAAAAAATTTTGCTAGGTACTCAAAAGGTGTTTGAGTGAAAGAAAACTACAAACAAGGTTTGACTGTTAAAATAGAAATTTAGAAAACAGAGCTCTGAGTGCATTTTAAACATTGTCTTGAGTAAGATTAAAGATAAATGTCCCTGTTTATTATTAGCTCTATCTAAGATATCAGCTCCTATATACTATTTAAATATGGTATTTACTCATTTAAATATGGGTTGAATAATTTCTTGCAGTTCTAATAATAGGGCCAATTCATGGGTTTTATGGGTGCTTGGTAAGGGAATATATACCTTTTAAAATGGACACATTTCAAATGATTTGATACTGATTTGTGGGTTATATGTACATATTTTAATAATTCCTATGACAGCCATCTCTACAAAATATAAAGCACACAGATCATAAGGTTGCAAAACAGACTTATTTCTGTTTCTCAGAACTATGTTTTCCCCTTTAAACACATTACCCATATAACTTTGTCATACTGTCAATTTAGCGGAGGAAGTTCAGAATTTCTAAAAACAACACGATTTCCACAGGATTCACCAGTTTACTCTGCGCCCACGGGAATGATTTAATATGAGTTTAGAGAATTATAGGAATAGATTTGCCTGGACCTCAGCCATTTTGGAATGAACCTGAAGACCCACCAGAGAACTCTCTCCAGCATGGCTCCAAAGTGCCACACGATGGCAGCGTTTCTGAAAAAGGTTTCAGCCCCAGTCTGGGCCTATCAATTTCTCACTGCAGCAAGATAGAAGTTTCATGCATTTCCTGACAGAAATAAATAAAACATAGCTGTGGCCCTCCATTTCTTGGAATGCCAGGTGAGGAGCTATTTCCCAGCAATGACCCACTACATAATAACAAAGAATACAGGCCAACAATACCAGAACATTCTCTTTTGGCTCTGTTGTCGCCTTCAGCAATCCCAGGTGAAGTCCATTGTCTCTTTTCCCACTTCCCACACTCTCTCAAAAGGTTACTGATCCCAAGACCTCATTCAGAGTAAGCCTTGTGAATTCATAATTGAAGAATGTGTCTAGGATGCTTCCGTGATGAGAAAACAAGGGCCTGTAATGAAGGAAGTTCTATAAAATATTGAAATGGATAATGTCATTCTAATTTCTGAAGAGGCTGAAACTTTTTGCATTTTATGGTCAGACATGTTGCTGGAATGGGGACTGCTGAAGAGGGAACAAAAGTTTGGGGGAACAAACTCGGGTGGAGTCTCAATAGTGGATAGTAAAGGATGGTGGGTGCTTTAGTGGTGAGTGTGGTGTGGTGACATACTTCTGAGGGGGTGTGAATTTATTCCCCTAAGTCTTACACAGCATTGCAAACCAATGTTACCGAAATTAAAACAGAAACAAACAACAACAAACATCATGCTGCTGAAATTTGTTTTTTTTTTTCCTAAGATTTCCCAATGGTCAAAATTAATACATAGTAAATGATTTAAGTCAGTGAGACTAGATCTGTAGCATTGCTACACTCTTTCCATTCTTGACTAGGATAATATTTGGTGATTAGTTTCAAAAGGTTAAAATAATTAAATTTCTTGGAGGGGGTGAGGGAGTGGACACAAGAGCCAGGGATTATAAAGAGTGGTTTGCGATAGTAAAAATACACACTCTAAAAGGAAATATAGGAACTTAGAACATTATATATATATATATATATATATATATATATATTTGAATTATTTAAAAATTATCCTGTAATTGGAAAATTTAGATGTCACAGTTTTGGTAAGCTTATATAGTAGCTTATTTCTAATTATGTTCTAGTTTGTAAAGTATAATCAACTTTTCCCACTCTTTCTGTTCTATACATATTTTTTTTTCCTTGAGTGAAAGTTCAGTTAAAAATCTGGGATCTTGATACCACCATCAGAAGACTACCACAGTATTTATCATTTGTGCTTTATGGAAAAGGTACATTATTTGCTAAAGGAAAGGATGCAAGATAGAGGACAATAGCGTTACTTTTAAGTTCAGACATGAAATTTGAATACTTCAGAAGTACAAAAAAAAAAAGAAGGAACACAATAAAGCCTTTTATTCTATTGCTCAATAACTTGGAGAAAATTCAGTTCCTGGAAGTGATCTTGCTAATGGCAAACAATTTTACTTTAAAGAAAAAGGGTAGTTTGGACCCATAGATTTTTTTAGTAGTAATAAGTATTCAATGAATGTTATTGATTACCCATTCAATTCTCCATAACAACTATTTCTGAGAATAAGTTTGTACTGTGAATAATATGTATGGGCACTATGCTTGACTACATATTGATGTTTTCCACACTTTTCAAATATCTAACAATATTTCTTTACTAGAGTACTATGGACATGGAAATAATATTTAAATAATAAATTCTTAGAGTGTATTTTATTTATTATTTTTCTGAGGATGATCATTCCTATCCTAATGGACCATTTATTTCTGAAAATCAACTAAGAAGTCTGGAACTTGTGGAGCAAGAAAAGTTAAGGGATATAGTTAAACAGTAAACTCATTGGGGCTATGGTCACAAAAGGCATAAAAAAAATCCTGTGTCTACACTGGTGTTGAAGGAATGAGTATTTGGGATTGTGCTCAACAGGATGTCTTTCTTCTCAACTAGTATCAATTGCAGCAATACAGAGCTCTATTTCTATAACAACATGGGGGAGAAACAGGGAAACCCATAATCAGAGAGGTACCAAAGTGGGAGATAAAAGCTCTGTGAATGTTCAAATAGCAGCTGCAGGAACTTGTCACAGGAAAGATTTAAAACAATTTTTTTCCACCATGTTTATTGAGATTATGTTGGCTTACAAAACTGTAATGATGTAGGGATAGATGGTCACATGTTTTCAGATTTATATTAGCACACTACAACCACCACCAATGTTCCAGGATTCTTCCATCACAGTCCATTGGACCTCTTTTCCTCTTGGCTACCATCGCCACTTCTCCATTCTGGTTGCCTTAGTTCTGTAGTCAAATTTTAAGGGCTTATTTTAGTTTAGTTCTTTATTTTATTTCCTTACATTCCACATGAATAAGATTACCCAATATCTCCCTCCTTCTGACTTATTTTGTTTGACATAATCCCCTCTTGTTCCATCCATGCTTTCACAAATTGCAAGATTTCATCTTTTTAATAGCTGAGTAGTATTCTATTGCATCTATATCACATCTTTCTGACCTGCTTACCTGTTTTTGGACATTTATTGTTTCTAGAGTTTGACTAATAAGACAACAAAGGACACAGAAGTGTATACATCTTTTGACTAGTTATTTTGTGTTCTTCAGTTAGAAAACTAGGAGTGGAATTGATGAATTATATGACATGTTTTTAATGTTTTGAGATGACTCTATATTACTTTCCACCGATGCTGAACTAGTCTACAGTCTTGCCAACAGTCTACAATGAATCCTTTTTTCCATACCCTCATCAGCACTTGTTCCTAGTCTTTTTGATATGGACCATTCTCATAGGTATGATGAGGAATATTGTGATTTTAATTTGATGATAAGAAATTTTTTTTAAGATTTCACATATTAGATCTTTGTTGGATATATGATGTGCAAATATTTGATAAGTTGTCTTTTTATTTTAATAATAGTTCCTTTTGCTGTCTAGAGAGTTTTAATTTGATGTATTCCCATTAAGTTTATATTTACTTTTTTTCCCTTTGCTATTGGAATTCAGTGTCCAAAAATGCCACTAAAGTCAAAGTTATGAAGTGTTTTGCCATTATTTTTTCTATGCAATTTTTTGTTTCAAGTCATATGCCCAAGTATTTTGTCTTTAAATTAGTTTGTGTATGATATGAGAAAGTGGTTGAGTTTTATGGTTTTATTTATATGATTTTTCAATTTTCTTAAAATCATTTGTTGAATAGACTTTCCTTCCTGGCATATTCCTGGCACTTATGTTGTAAATTAACTGCCTTGATAAGTGTGGGTTTATTTTTGGACTTTCAATTCTAATTCATTGACTTCTGTATATTTGTACTCTAATATACTGTTTTGATTACTATCCCTGTGTGTATTTAAGTTGAAGAGTTGGGAGGAATGCTTCTGTGTATTATTGTGTTTTTGTTTTATTTATTTTTTTTTGGTCAGGACTGCTTTGGTTATTTGTGGTCTACAAAATATATTTTGTCAAGGGTGACTTGGCAATGGGAGAACTTTGGAGGTATATAATGATGTGAAAATATGCAATCAATAAAAAGTTAAACTACAAAAATAAAATAAAAAGCGTAAGTAACCAGTGAAATGCATTTTGCAGAGTGTATTTGGGGAGAGAGATTTGATGTTCAAACAACTTTTGTTAGAGAATTCATTATATAGATGGTATGAAAAGGTATTTTAGTACAGAACAGAAGATCAGAATAGGACAAAAATTGAACAATGAAAGAAACAGCTAAATTAGATATATTTCTAGACATATCTACCAGAGATTTTTTTTGTTTTAGCAATCCCTATTAATAAACAATGAATTACCATCTCCATTCCATAAGTTATGTCTTCTAAAATTTAACTGAAAATAATTAGTAAAGTTTGCAGTTTTCTCTAATTTTGAATTCTTCAGTAGAATATAAATGTTAAGATTTTCTCATTACACTGCAACACATGTACCATTCGATATTTATGCATTGCATGAAAGACATTAACTCTGTTATAAAATGTATGTCATTATGTAAGCTGAGTCATCCCTGATGACTATTTTTTTGCTTTTATAAAGCTCTAGGTGAATCATCTACTAAAGATCCAATTAGAAGTTGCTATTTGGCAGAATGGATTATACCTGAGAACTTTAGTCATGTTCCTGTGCACACAGAGGGCTGGCCAGGTGAATAATGTTATTTAATCAGCATAAGGTCCTTTGAGGTCTGGCATCCTCTCATACCAACCTGGTCTTTCATTAATCCCCCCTCTTTGTGTTAGATGAAACAAGAGCACAGAACCTTTAGGAGTACCCCAATATAAGATGCTATTTCAAATCTGCATTTTTTTTTTCACTTTCATTTATGATCCCTCTAAATCTAGAATATCCTGCCAGTTCCATTCATACTTATTTGTCAAACATCTTTACATTTTCCCCAACTTAGTTTATGCCAAGCATGAAGGGATCCCCTATAAGATCTTTTTTGACCTAGATGGAAACAACAGTTCTCACTTTGTGGCCTGTTTGCACTCTGCACAAGATCTAGCAGTGTCTGTGATACTTCACTGTTTTTACATGCTTATCGTCCTGTACTAACAAGGCAAGGGTTGAGTCTTAGTCATATGTGCATTCAGTTTCTTGATAAACTCTGTAAATATTTGAGGAATAAAGGAATGGAGAAGCACAACTTTAGTTTTAAAATGAAATTTATGTATCTTGAGAATTTTAAATATAATTAAAATTAATGGGACTTATAGTGATATTAGTAAAAATAAAAACTTTTTTTTAAAGGAGAGAAATTACTCTCAACATTGGTGCTAATAAATCAGTCTCTGATGGTCTAATTTCTTTGTCCTTATCTAGACAAATGTGGGTTTTTTGAAGAGATGGCTTCTCAGTCTGGATCACATGAATTTCTTTCAGCTTCTGTTACACAAAGAGTGTGAGACTGAGAGACTGGCTTGTTTATTTTCTGGAAAATGTTGTCCGCCTGTGGTTGTAGGGGGCAATTTTGTTGCCTCTCCATAATCAGATGTTTTTAGATTTGTCTTTCCCATACTTACATGTTCTTCATTTCCAAGCATCTGTGGACATTACTGGTTTATACAATCTATGGATTTTCCTTTTATGTGATGAAATTATTCAAGTGTTACCCAGAACCAAGTTTTGCAGTGAAATTCTGACTTCTTTTCACCCATTTATTTTTTAACAAATTTCTACTGCTGTTTTTTTCCTTGAGAAATATTTCTTTTAATTATTACAAGGTAAATTAATGATACTTACTTTTTCTGTGGTAACAAAGAGACTGGAAATTTGTTTTCCTTGTTAAAAGGAGAGAGATTCAAAATAGCAACTACAACAATAATAGCAATATTTGTGAGGTAATTTATGGAATTTACTAGATTCAAAAATATTTAGGTATATATTTAAGATAATCATCTACTAGATTTAAAAATAAACATTATGGCTAATATTCCTGATAATTAAATCAATGATGAGCTCAATTTTTTTGGTAATTATAGTTGAAGTGATTTACTGCACAGTTACTTCTAAGTAGAAAATTTTATTCACTCCACACAGAATTATTCCAGTATATATTTACAAGGTTAGTAAAGGCCAGAGAGAATGTTTAATTCTATCTATCTGGGTAAAAAAAGCTTTATAAGAGGATAGAGAGATGCAATACAGGGGAGGAACTGTTGTTTAAAGGCTAACTTGTAAGATGAGGACAAAATTATAAGGACCCAAAAGTGATTGAAACAAACAAATTTAAACATTCAATAAAAGCTATGTTACAGTGATATTGATGAGTATTCTTATAGAGAATAAATAATCTTATCTCTGATAGGTGAAATCTAATTAAACTATAAAGCTTCATTTTTCCACATATGACACTTAGCTTATATCATGCTATATGAGCTTGAACTATCCAGTGTGAATTTTAATACAGCTCTGCTAATCACAGGTGACTATGAGTCATCAATTCAAAATACATAATTAATGACTGTGTGTTAATGTCATTAGCTTTACATTTACACACAATGATGCTAAATATTAGTTGTCTCAATTTACCAAACTTTGAGCAAAATCCTTTAACATTATTTAGCAGGTTTCCTATAAATAAAGTCACATTTCATAGTTAGCCTTTATTACATTTGAATTCCTTACAAGACTATAATAATTGTGCAGGTACTGCTGGTTATATATCAAAGATTCATCTGTTTTAGAATAATAACTAAGAAGTTAATTGTACTTCCCAGATATCTTTGCCTCTGGATGTGGCCATGTTACCAGTTCTTGCCAATGGAATATAAAGTGCTGTGTTTCATTTCTAGATTAAAGTGCACATCTTCCGTACATCTTTCGTAGTCTTCTTTCTTATCCTTTGAATGAGTGGAGAGGACTCAGGCATTTTCGGAAGCAAACACCTGAGGTGGGAATAGCAAGTTGCCTGTTGTCTAGGAATCCTTGTATTGACTATGAGCTCTCCTGCTTTAAGTCCCTGATAACTGTTATAATATAGCTGTTATAATATAAGCTGATATAATAGTGTTATCTTAATTAAAACAACCCTTACACATAATGTTCAATCCATAGTTTTTGAATGTTAGCATCTGTGTTTCAGATCACTTCAGACCCTAGATTTAAAATAGGATCCATAGCTATGTATATTTCCTATATTATCCAACTATATTATTTTCTATTCTTTTGACTTTTCCTTTCCTATAATCCTCAACTAGTCCAAGTGAAGTTATTAATATGTTAAAATTGAAGTTAATTGTTTTATATAATCATGTGACTCATCTATTTCCAAAAGGAGATAGTCTATTTTTCATTTAATATTCATTTAATGTTCTTTTTTTTTTTGAGACTAGGTCTTGCTATTTTTGCCCGTGGAACCGCAGGCTCTCGTTGCCCGGGGTACCACAGATCCAAGCAATCCCGAGCCTCAGCTTCCCAGGTAGCTGGGGTTACAGGCGCGCACCACCACACCCAGCTATTGTTTTTGGAACTAGGTCTCGCTACGGGCCCCAGGCGGGACTCGAACTGCGATCTCTAGCCCCGGCTGCTTCATAGGCTGAAGCTTACAAGCACGAGCCACCGTGCCCGGCCTCATTTAATGTTCTAAAAGAAAATATGAGTAAATATTTTAAGTGAATAGCATGTTTTATCTCATCTTCTGTTTTTCCCACATTTTTTGGCAGGACATCTGCTTTAGTATAGATATTAGTGAATAGTGTCCAATATTAAAAGATAGAATCCAATGTCACCTTAATTATATTACAAACTCTTTTAAATATTGTCAAATTATTTTTTTATTGATTGCACATCAATGCATCATTGTCTACCCTGAGGTTCTCCTATCACCTTATATTGCTAAATTATTTTGCCTCTGAGAGAAGCCACAGCTGTCTTCCAATAAATAATGAACTCATTTTGCAACTTCTGTTTGTTCACATAAATTACCTGTTTTTACTGCTTAGTTGGAACACTTGGTTTGTAGCATTTGTGGCTTTATGCTGTGCCCATTGAGGAACAGACAGGATTGGGTAGATAGGAAGAAGTTAAACTCTATCTACTTACTTAGTTGTTTGAGAACTTAAAATCATATTCTCTGAAGATTTGTTAATAACTTCTGTTCCATGATAGGAATGTATTTACAGGTTAATGTTAGTCTTAGTTGCCTTTTACCCGATCAAATGTTGTGTTGGTGGTAAATTCTAGGAAATGTGAAGAATTTTAAAACATTCAACCATAGTTACTAATATGGAGATGCCCATAATTAGCAGAAATAATAAAGTATGGTAGAAACTGTTTACGGTTGGGAGTAAGAGTTTTGACCTTTTCCTGTGTATTTCACCCAGCCAGTGATGGTCTATTGTCTGTGGATCACAGTGCAGCTTGGGGTGGCCCAGAGCTCTTAGTGAAGCAGTGAGGAAGGTCAGGTATGGCATATCAACCAAGCAGGGACACCCACTTGTCTGGGTTGGGGAGGATGTGGAGGCTGGGGTCAGGAAAGTGGCTTTTCCTTGTGTTTTGACAGTCCTAAAGCATCTCAGACTGGGGTTTTACTTTGTTTTTGTTTATATGCAGTTGGTTCGACACAAGTAAAATTGTGGTGTCATAACCTCTGGTAAGATTTCAAGCATGTCTTATTTAATCAAGTTTGGTCTCTTAAGAATACACTTTTTATTTTAGATACAATAGTATTTTTAATTTTAAAGGCTCAAAAGGTAACACAAGTTCATTTAAATCACATCTTTTTTTGGGTATGTATAATAACTAAAAACAAATGTAATCTTTTCCTTTAAGAAGGATAAGAATCCTACATAAAAGAGATCTAGTTACCTAAAACATATTTCACTTTTATAGTATTTTTTTTTGTAAATTTGGCTGATTCAGTTCTTAAAGTCCTATCTTCTATCTTGATATTGTCCATGTAGGTAAGGGTATTAAAACTAGGAAAAAAAATCAATTAAACTTTCATCTCACTGTATCAAGTGTGTGTGAATAAATGACTTTCTGTATTAATCTTTTTTTCAGTCAGAGGATTTAAGAGTTTTTTCCCCATGAAACAGACATGCATATAATAAATATTTAAGAGATATGGGGAAAGAATGCTAAGGAATCAGTTTTATAAGTGTTGTGACAAATTTAGCACAAAACTTTAAAATATCTAGCTTTGTACATTGACTTTGTAATTTTATTATACTTATTTTGAAACAATAGTTTAATATAATTGATTAAAACATTAATTTAGGTGAAAGTAATTTTGAAACATGGTCTTATGTATCTGGCAAAAACAAAAAACATCTTTAAAATAAAGAGGTAGAAGGAAAGAAAACATCTGTTAAAAATCGCATTTCTCAATCTAGTATGTTTGTTCTAGTCCCAGCCTTGAAAGCAGCTAGAAAAAAAGACAGCAAAAAAAGAAGGAACTTGAGAAAAGAAAGGGTAATTTTTTATTTCTAATTTTATTTAAAAATTTTTTTTCACTGAAGTAGCATTGATTTGCATCATGGTTAGTATTTTGGAAGTATAGACTCTCCCCCTTCAGATGTAGTCACCTTAGCACACTGCCGAGGTACACTTATTTATCACCAACACAATCCCACCGTATTCTCACCCTGGTCTCTTCTTGCCCCTCCCCTTGCCCTTCCCCTTGCCCATCCCCTTCTGGATGCTTCAGTTCTATGGTCAACTTTCAAAGGTTGGTTTTAAAGCTTGTCTTTGTCTGCACTGAAGGGTAATTCTTGACTTGTGACTCTGTTTTGGCACTAAGACAACTCAGGTTCCAGATGGACAGAACATTATTAAGGATGGAGGTCAGAACAGAAGTTTTGATTCCCCCCCCCAAAAAAAAAAAAAGATGTTTTCAACGGTAGTCAAATCAGTGTATTCAGAAAGCAGCAGCCGAAATTGGCATTATGAGCTAAGCAATTTCTCCTTGACATAGAGATCTTTTTATTCAGGCACTAAACTGAAAGACTTCAACTGTTTCTACCCTTTGTTTTACCTTTCTAGATCAGGAGTTGGCAAACTCTTGAACCAAATCCACCCACAGTTTATTTTTATGAGTAAAGTTTTATTGGAACATAGCCATGGCCATTTCTTTATGTATTGTCTATGGTTGTACTGTCTATGGTAGAGTTGAGTAGTCGGAAAAGAGAACACAAGATGAACAGAGGCTAAAATATTTACAATTTATCCCTTTAAAGAAAAGGATTTAGTCTTGTTCCAAGTGAAATATCTTTTAAATTTTTGTTTACTCTTTTCTTTCAGCATACCAGTCAAACCCTCACCTTAGTTCTGATCTTGTTATTTCTAACTCTATCAAGTCCTTTCTGAGGTGTGATAAGTTTTCACATGCAGCGTTAAATGTGTGAGCCAACTCTGAACCATGTAATGCAATGCATTTGATTTTGTTTTCCTTCACTCTGACAATGCCCTGTCTTAGAGCCAATACAGAACACTGAATCAATGATATTGTGGATATGTTTTATGACCTTTGGATTTCTTCCTAGTCAGAAGCAATAGCTCACTAGATACATTCTTCTAATTGTATTTGATTTTTCTAGTACATGTAAATAACCCTTTTCACTTGCCCCAGCTGATTGTCACTTTTCTCACCTGTCTTTTCTGTATAGGACCTACTGAGGTAAGTCTGTAGTTATTGCTTTTGTTCTCATCTTTCACTGACTCAAAGTTTCATATGTAAACCTAAGAATTTTAATACAAATAATGATATCAGCTGCCCGCGGCTGGCTGCCTTGCTTCAGCAGGTGGTCGCAGACCCACCTTTGCGTGCTCAGCCACCTCTCCTCTTTGTGTGGTGGGAGGGGAGGGTGGCCCCCAACCAGGTGGGTGCTGGGATGGGAGGATCGTGGAGGTGTTTGCAGCAGAACCTGGTTAGGGGTCAGGGCCTACCAGTGGCTACCTTGCTTCGGTGGGCGGTCGCAGTCCGGCCTTCCTGGGCTCAGCCACCTCTTTACTTTGTGTGGCAGGCAAGATGGCCCCCATCCAGCGAGCATGGGCTTGGGAGGGGGAGTGGGGCAGGGAGGGACTATAAAGGTGGCCCCTCTCTTTCGTTCTCACCCCAATTAGTCCTCAGATGGAATGAAGACTAATAATCCATCGGACAGATTGAATTGGTGAGGGACCATAGCAAAATATTATGCACAAACATGAGTGGAACAAAAGAGGAGGAACTGCGAGAAAGACAATGTATAATGGACTGGAGAAATGATCTTGAACATCACCTGTCACAGAGCCACACCTAAGGCCACACGATGAGTGGACGTGCCAAAAGCTAAGGACTGATACACAACTCAAGAAAGCAAGGTGCCCCTCCCCATTCCATGGGAGAGGAAGGTCACAGAGATGGGGCTGCAGGCCCACACAAAGCTACAATCTGAAGGAGAGAAAATGACTTGCAAAGGCTTTCAGCAGCTGCCCTTCACGAGTATCTTCTACAATGAATAGATTGATTGAAGACCGTCAACTATGAGAAAACACCAATAGATTCTAAATGAGAATGAACTGCTACCCAGTACAGAGATAAGACTGAACATCTATCAACAAGGCTTGTTATATTCTAGGATCACAGTCCCTCCCCAAGAAAAAGACATTGCCACAGAAAATGAAGCCAAAGGACTCAACATAGATAAAAAAACAACAAGGAGAAGGGCTGGAGTGAATAAAGGGGTCATCAGGGGGAGGCTCTCCAATACCCATTTGCCTATGCTGTAAAAATCTAAAGTATGAATAAAATTAAAATTATAAAAAAAGCAAAAAACAAAAGATAATAATGATATCAATACTTTTAACTCCTGTGTTAAAATACTTAAAATATTTTCAGGTTGGCAATCTGAATTGATACACTAATAATTGCCTTTGGAAAAAGGATATAATTGTTTAGAGGCAAGGAGGGAAAGAAAACTTAAAAGAGAAAAGCTTTCATAGTTTTTAAACTTTATATCATGAATACATTAATTTTCTATCACTGTGTAGCAAATGTCTACAAATTTAATGCTACAGACCAACACACATTTGTTATCTGAAAGTTTCTATTAGGAAGTGGGCATGGCTTAGCTTGGTTCTCTGTATCAAAAATGAAAGTTATAACTAAAAAGTTTAGCCAAGATTGGAGTGTCATCTGAAGAATCGATTGTAGAAGGGTGTGCTGCCATTCCTTACATAGCTGTTGGCAGGATTCATTTCCTTGAGAACTAATGGTCTCAATTTCTTGTTGTTTTTAGTGGGACAGAGTTCTCCCTGTTTTCTTTTCAACAGCTTGTTTAGTTAAAATATGAAAACTGAGATGGTGACAGAAGGTGTTAGCTAGTATAATAGAAGTCAAATTTTATCCCCAAATAATGGAAGAGATACTTATTGCTTCTGTTATAGATGGAACTATGGTCACTAAGCCATTCCACACTCAAAGGGAAGGAATTATGCAGGGGCATACATACCAGGTTTTGGGGATCATTTTATATTCTATTTTCCAAAACGTGTGAATTGTTGATTTTGTAAAATAAAAGTTCTTTTAGAGTTACAAGACCTTTCATGAAAATTAAACTGTCAGTATAATATGCAAAATATAATTCCATTTTTTGAACAGAAAATAATACATGCTTATATACATATAAATATATAAATGTGCAAGTGAAGGGAATGATACAAATCTAGTGGTTAGTGTCTTTATCTGTGAGACAGCTTTAAGAAAATTTAGACTGGGTGGCAAGTACTTAAGTATTAAGGTTAAATAATTAATTTTAATATTAAATATTAAAGTAATAACAATATTTAATATTTAAGAATGTTTTTAAAATTGTGAATAATATTAAAATAGCATGTAACATTAAATTTTAATATTTAAATATTAAACAGATATTTCATTCTCACAATTTTGGTGTCTGAGAAGACCCAGGTCGTAATACTGGCAGATTCACCATCTAGTAAGAGCCCACCTTATGTTTCATAGATGACATTCTTCTTATTGTGCCCTTACATATAGACAGGGCAAAGAAAGCCATTGGTATGGCTTTTAATGTTGAAAGCTCATGATTTAAAGCATTCCCCTATAGATCTATCTCCAAATTCTATTACATTGGGTTTGTTTCAACATATGAATTCTGAGGGAACATAAATACTCAGACAATAGCATTTAGCAATTTAACATTTACTTCTGTGGAAGAAAGAGAGATAGGATTGATAGAAATAAACTCACGTAGTTTAGCATTGCTCTATTTTTTCCTCTATATCATGAAAAAGAAATTACGATCATCTTGGAATGTTACAGAGAGCAAAGGTTCCAATGCTTATGGTCAATCATGAGATCAGCTCTCAAATCACAGTTCTCTTGAACATTAGAGATTTTTATTTCTTTGTTGGGTTATTTATTTTTCTAAACTAGTCTCATTTAGATGACTTGTTTAAAAATAAAAAACCTCCTTTCATGATGAAAGCCCTGGAAAAAATTGGTATAAAAGGAACATACCTAAACATAGTAAAAGCTATATATGACAGACCCACAGCAAATATCATCCTCAATGGGGAAAAACTGAAACCATTCCAATTAAAGTCTGTAACCAGGCAAGGATGCCCACTCTCTCCACTCCTTTTCAACATAGTTCTGGAAGTCCTAGCTAGGGCAATAAGACAAGAGAAAGACATAAAAGGAATCCGAATAGGGAACGAAGAAATAAAGTTATCATTATACACGGATGATATGATTCTCTGTGTAGAGAACCCAGAAAAATCAACAGAAAAACTGATTGAAATAATAAACCAATTTGGTAAGGTAGCTGGATACAAAATCAACATGCAAAAATCAACAGCATTCATATATGCAAAGAATCAAACAGAAGAAGAAGAAATTAGAAAAAACACCCCATTTACCATTACACCAAAGAAAATCAAATACTTGGGAATTAACCTA
>PVHY01019385.1:0-27485 GCA_004024945.1 Uropsilus gracilis
CTGAAAACCTACCAGCAAGGTTAGCCTGGTTCCAACAACACAGTCCCTCACCCAATGAAAGAACACTGCCACAGGAAAGAAAGAGACTAATGGACTTAACACAGACTAGCAAACAACAAAGACTGGGGTTTGAGAGAATGGAGGGGGCACAAGAGGGAGGAGGGAGGGGGAGGTATCCCAAAAACCATTTACCAAGATTATGATTTAATAAATAAAAATAAATAAACAAAAAATAAATAAACAAAAAAAAAAAAAAACAGGCACAGCAATTGCTGCTGTGGATGTGGAGAGAGAGGGATACTTTTATACTGCTGATGGGAATGCAAACTGGTTCAGCCACTATGGAAAACTGTGTGGAGAACCCTTAAACTCTAAAATGGAACTACCATTCGATCCAGCAATCCCATTTCTAGGAGTCTATCTAAAAGTTACAAAAACTCTAATTGAAAAAGACAGCTGTACCCAGGTGTTTATTGCAACGCTATTTACAATAGCCAGGATATGAAAGCAAACCAAAAGCCCCAAAACAGACAAATGGTAAAGAAAGCTGTGATGTATGTGCACGATAGAATACTATTCATCAATCAAAAATGACAAACATGACATTTGTGGCAATAAGGACGGAGCTAGAAGGAATCATGCTAGCAGAAATAAGCGAGAAAGATAAAGAGAAATACTGGATGGTCTCACTTATATGAGGGCCAAAAGGAAAATAAACTATCAAACACACAAGGAAAATTTAAGACTAATTTTTAGCAAAACTGAAGTACAGAGCATGAGAGGGGGAGGGAGGGAAATTGGGGGTGGGAGGGACATGAAAGACTAAGACGATGAAAGACTAAGACAGGTGATAAGGCGGTGGGAGAACCCTGGGGTAGATAACAATGTAAAATAAAAAAATATAATAAATTTTTTAAAAACTATGAGGAAAAACAAGAAATTTTAAATATTAAATAGATATTGGATAAAATTACGGAGTTATTGTTAGTAATGGCATCATATTAGTGTGTAATGTGTTCTTATCTTTTCATTCACTATATTATAAACTATGCATCAATATAATGATAGACTTCTCTAAAATAATACAATGGTTAAGGGAATAGATCAAACAACACAAGACGTGTTGGTAACTTTAAGCTGGATAATGGGTACAGAAGTAAATAATAATATTCCCTACACCAATATATGTCCTCGAAAACTTACAGAATAAAATGTTTTTTAAAATATTGAAGTCTTTATGAATTTAAGTAAAACTTTAAACATTTTTTGTAGCTTAGATAAAAGACAATGACTTCAGTGATCTTGCAATATTTCTTTCATATGAAGTGCTTCACAAATTTGCATGTTATCATTGTACAGTGGACATGTGAACCTTCACCATATCATTCTAATTTTAGTGCATGTGCTACTGAAACAAGAAAACAGTGACAGTTTTCAGGTTGCAAAATATATTGCTGGTATTGTAAAAGTAACTGTAAATAGAAATCTATTATGAATCTAAGAAAGTCATATATTTAAAAATTATAAATAAAAATTAGCTTACCTCTCTCAATTTCTCTCGTTCCCGCTCCCTCTCAGCAATACGTTTTCGCCTCTCTTCTTCTTCCTTAAGAGCATTTTGTGTTTCTGTTCTCAGTTTATCATCCTTGAGAATCTTTCGAATTTTCTTCCTGCCTTTTCCAGGAGATTTGGAATCATCGTTATCATCTTCTTCCTCCTCTTCATCATCATCTTTATCTTCATCAGAATTACTCTATAAAATTAAAACAATCACAAGTAAATATAAAGTTGTATGAGTCATCTATTTCACACTCTAATAATATAAAGAAGTAATAGAAGAAAATATACTAGCCGGGCATGGTGGATCGTGCCTGTAACCTTCGCCTATGAAGCGGCTGTGCCTAGGGATCACGGTTCGAGTCCTGCTCAGGATAATATAGTGAGACCTAGTCCCAAAAATAATAGCTGGGCATGGTGGTGCATGCCTGTAATCCCAGCTACCTGAGAAGCTGATGTTGGGGATTGCTTGAGTCTGTGGCACCCCAGGCAACGTGAGCCTGCGGTTCCATGGGCAAAAATAGCTAGACCTAGTCTCAGAAAAGAAAATACACTGAAAAGTTTTAAAGTTATATTTTGCAATAAAGAGAAGTATTAAAAAAAACAAGGAACCATAAAAACAAAGTAAAGGATTGTCAGAAATTTCTCTAAGGAAGCTAAAAAACCACCCAATATTTTCACTCATATATGGAAGATAAACAAAAAAAAATGAATGAACAAACAAAACAAAAATATAATTTTATGCTGTAAGAGCAAACTACTGACTACTGGGAAGAAGGGGGAATAAGGGTGGGTAAGTTAGGTAAAAGGGCTCATTTGTATGATAAAGAATGGACTACATGGATGTAATGATTTTAGTGAACACTGACATGGTATATACATATGTTGGTTCATAATGCTGTATACATGAAATCGATGTAACATTATAAACCAACATAACGGTAATTTAAAAAATAACCAGTGGTGGTAAGGATAGAAACTGAAAACCTGCACATGATCTTTCTGGCTCCACTCAGTGTCTGAGGATACCCTGCTTTCCTTTGCTTGCATCTCACAAACTATTTCCCTTTGCTGTAGCAAACCTATCCTTAGTTGATAATACTGTTTATCTCCTTGTAACCTCCCTATCCTGAATGGTCTTTCATTGTCTGCCTTTGAAATCCTCTTCCTCTGATTAAATAATAATAATGGGGCTAAGTTATAGTCAAAGTTCACCCTACAGACTAATTCCTCAATACCTTGAACACCAAATAAATAAATAAATAAATAAATAAATAAATAAATAAATAAATAAATAAATAAATAAATAAATAAATAAATAAATAAATAAATAAATAAATAAATAAATAGGTGTATTTTTTCTTTTCATGGAGAATGTAAGCTCTTTAAGAGCTGGGACAATGTTTTCTGTATGTTCTATTGTGCCTACACTCCTACACTGTAAATACCCAATAAATACTGATTTGATGATGGGGAGGAGAGAAATTGAAGACCTGTTACTTTGAAAAAACAGGATGATAGCTCCAAAGATAGTTCTTATTTTTTGTACAAAATTACAGAATTACCATGACCCAGTAATTCAACTTCACAGATTATAACCACAAGAACTAAAAGCAACAAGTCAAACAAATCTTTGTATACCTATTTTCACAGTAATATTATTCCAAATAGCCAAAGGTACAAAGAACCTTAACATCCATCAGTTGATGAATGGATAAATATGTGATTCATACAATTAAATATTACCAGTTTTAAAACAGAAAGATATTACTTTATCTGGAGAAAACATGCCACTGTTTTCCGAAACAATTGGTTTGAGGGGTTCTTCTTAATCGCAGCTAAATACATTACTGATAAAACTGCAATTTTAAAGTCACCCAAACTATAAACCAAGTGTCAAAGTAAAAATATTAAATAAAGTTTATAGTAATATAAGCACTATAACTCTTAAGGAACCAAATCAGATTTTTTTAGTTGGTAAAATGAAAGACATGACTTTAAAATGAGCAGTTTTAATTGAAAAGGATCATGCAATGAATTCAGTAGGCTAAAGAATGACTAACCAATCAAGAAAGTCATCTGTTCAAAATAAAAGGAAAAATAAACTACTTCCAAAGACCAATCTCCAGTAAAAAGAGTGACTCAAAAGTAAATAGTATATGATTAAAAAGCTGAACAAATTTGGAGATAAATGGAAGAAAATGGGAAATAAAAGCACAACATTAATGAACCTTCAGAACATTATGCCAAATAAATAAGTTAAACACAAAAGGACATTTTATTACTCCATCTATATAAGGTCGCTAAAATAGGAAAATTCATAAACACAGAAATTAGAAGATTACAAGAGGCTGTGTGAAAGAGGGAATGGGGAATTACTATTTAATAGGTATAGATTTTCCAATTGTGGGTATAATTCTGGCCACTTAAAAAAATGAGAGTTCCTTGTCCCCAACTTTTCCCTTTGTAGGACAGCAGCCCTCCTGGGGGCGGGTAGACAGGCAGGCGGGCATCTGACTATGCCTGACTATGTGGGTCCTTCCCTTCCCTAATCTTTTCCTTTACAAAGCAGCAAAGGTAGCTATCCTTACAAGGATGCCTGCCTATGACTATGGAGGTGTCCCTCAACAAGCCTGTTCCTTTCTGGGGCAGCTCTTATTTGCTCACTTATATCTGTGAAAGCGTTCTTTACTCTTTTTTTCTCCCTTTTACAATAAACTTGTTTTTTGTAAATATAATTAAAATAATTATATAAAAATAAAACGGAAAACAAAACTTGTACTTTATAAAATACTACTTATATATAAAAAACTTAAATTACTAAAAGGAATTTATTCATGTGAGTTATTCAAAACAGTGCTTTTCATGTCTTTGGGAAATGAAACACTTCATATCAATTCTACAACCCCAGGACTGTAATATAATGAATTTGCGAGTTATTCAAAATAATGCTTTTTATGTCTTTGGGAAATAAAACACTTCATATCATTCTACAACCCCAGGACTGTAATATAATGAGTCTGAACTGCTTAAAATTTCCATTAGATTCAGTTAAGGAACAGAAAAAAAGAATATTAATGTTAATGGTTCTGCATATTTATACATCTAGCAAGTTACTTCTTCCATAAGGACAAAGGGTAAAAAAGTAGAATTCAACTAATAGAATGCAGAAGAGTAATAATAATGTACTTACTACCTTCTACTATGCCAGTTATATTTCAAGTAAACACTAAATGTCAGTATTACCTTATTTTCACTAGATGAATCTTCCTGAACTTTAATGCGTCGCCTTTTCTTTTTCTGTTTATAACTCCGCTGATTTTCTTCCAATTCTGCCTTCTTTGCAGATCTAAAAAATATTGAAAATGCAAAATAAAATACCTCAAGATGAATTTCCTTAAACTAATTATGACTTATTTTGAACATTTATTTTAAAAAAGGAAAAAAGAGGGAAATACCTCACTAGGTCCAAAATGGATAACTCTCTTAATCCAGGGACCAATATGAAGTTATTGGAGAAATGTGACATATGTGTAGCAAGACAGATGGAGGGCCTTAATATATATGGCCATAAACTTGCTCACCAACCTTTTTTTTTTTAAAGTATATAATGAAAGTTGGATACTATTTTCCATAAATTATTTTTTGAGAACTACAGTAATTTGTTGGTGAGATTACTTCTAGATTTAGAAATTGGTACAGAGTTACATGAATCAAGAGAATATATTCCTGGCATTAAGGCTATACATACAGATCAAGTAAAAAATTGAAGTTCAAAATGAAAATTTTACATTTCTAGCCAATTAATATTTTATAAAGGTGCCAAGATAACACAGTGGGGAAAAACATTCATTTCAGCAAATGGTACTAAGACAAATGGATGTCTACATCCTAAAAAACAAAGCTGGTTAGACCCCCATTTTGTACTATATAGAAAGCTTAGCCATAAGACTCACTGTGATGTCTCAAAGAGCTTTTTTGCTGTTGGTTTGGGCCAACAACTCACAAAGAGCTGTTAAAACTGGTGTCTCTGACACCACCTCCTGGTGACTACTGATGACCAGCATTACTGGCCAGTACTATCTAGCACTTCTGACAGGTGACTGGTATTCTGTCCTGGTCACTTCTGAGAGCTGTCTGCTGCTTTGGATAGCCTGACACTCCCTTTCAGTGTCACTGCCTCCACTGCTATCTGGACCACTGTTCAATGCTATCCAGCCCAGTCTACATACAGACTGTCGCTCTGGGGTGCTGTACTGTCATCTCAGAAGCCCCATTAATGAGAACCTCCAACTAACACAATGAGTTGGATCCTGGTCCACTGCCTGCCAGTTTTCCGTTAGCTACTGGACGCCCCCAATGATAGAACAGCGTCATCTTGAACAAGTGGTCTTCTGTTTGGGACTTCTGGACACTGTGGATTATCTGGCGTAAGAAAGCCAGCTACTTGTTGTCTTAAAAATTCTTTGTTTCCCTGTTTGTTAAAATGACCCCATTGTTGCTGTTCCCTGAGCCTGAGTGGTCTTGCAATTGTGTGCACTGGTGAGAACCCATGAACAGTGACCTGTGCTCTGACCCTCTATAGTGCTGCAATAGTCCTATTTCAGTTAATATACTAATAAAAAAAAAAGAAAGAAAGAAAAAGAAAAAACAAAGAAAATATGTTGGTGACAATGTGGAGAAAATGAAAGTCTTGTGTACTGTTAGTGAGAATGTAAAATGGTACAAGCACCATTTTAAACTATGAAAAATGCTGACAGTTCCTCAAAACATTAAACAAAGAATTACCATATGATCCAACAATTTGATCAACAAATTAAAAACAGGAATTTGCAGAGATATTTGTACACCCATGTTCACTGGCAGTATTATTCACAATAATCACAAAGTGAAAGCAAGCCAAAGAGTTCACCCATTTTAAAAAAGTGTGTTTTATATATAAGTAACAATGTAACATTATTCAGTCTTAAATAGGAAGAAAATGCTGATGCATGCTGCAACATGGATGAAGCTTGAGGGTATTGTACTAACTGAAATAAACCACTTACATAAAAATAAATACTATATAGTTCCACTTAAATAAGATGCCTACAGAGGCCAAACTCATACAAATACAAGTAGAACAATAGTTGACAAGGGTCAGGACAGGGGCTGGATGGGGAATTACTCTTTAATGTATAAAATTTCACTTTGTAATATAAAGATATTTATGGAGATTGGTGATGTAACATGAATGTACCACTGAACTGAACAATTTATGATTAAAATGATAAATTTTATATTGCATACACTTTACCATTATTTTAAAAAAGTTTAAAAGATGAATAAATTACTGGTAAAAACTACAAGTACAGATGAAGTGAAAAATTCATCCATTAAAAAAAGCATACATTGTGTGAATCAATTCACATGAAATGTCCTAAACAGGCAAACCCATACACAGAGAAAATACACTAGTTTTGCTAGGGGGTCAGGGCAGGAAAAACATAGAATGAGAGTACAGGTTTTCTTTTGGAAATGATAGAAATTTTCTGAAATTAATATAATGTAAATATTAAAAGCTCTGAAATATTCTAAAAATCACTGTATTTTACAGTTAAATTGTTAATTTTGGGTTACATGAATTACATCTCAGTGTCTTTTTTTAATTTTCATTATACCCAATCTCTATTTTCTATTTCCCCCCAAGTACAAAATGTTGTTACACCCCCAGGACAACCTGGTAAGAACTAATTTAAAAGAAAAATCTCAAATGTTTCAAACCTTGTAAGTATTGACAAACATACATACACAAAAAATAGATTGCCAGTTGATAAACTATGTAACAATCATATTCAGGAAGAAATAAAAAAAATTAAATCACTTGTATTATCTAAGAATTACTAACAATAAAACAAAATTTTAAACAGTAATCTAGATAATACCTGTGCATACTGAGAAAATAGACAAATCTTAAAATAATAGCAATAGGCTACTAAGAACAATAATCAGTATTCGTGAAGCACTTACTATATGCTAAGCAGGCACTGTGATAAGCCCTTTACATGCATCATTTCATGTAATTCTCACAATAGTCAATAATATGAGTGCTACTGTAATTCCCAATTTTAAAGATGAGGAAAATGAAGAAAAAGTACTCATGAAAATAGAAAGCAGTCGTGCCAGGAGTCAGATAAGATAGTCTATCTACAAGGCCTCTTATGTACTTATACTCCAACTTAACCCAACACAAACCAAAAATTATGGGGTGTTTTTGCACACTGAAAGCCATCTAGTTAAGAACACATAATTCATTAAAAAGTTCATATATAATTTTTAAACTAAATTTTCTTTATTTGGTGCAGGACTAACCCTAGTTCCAGTCAAGCCAGAGGCACTAGCAGGAACCCCTAATGTTCCCTAGGCCTTGTAACCAGTGCACCCCACAGCAGCCTCCATGGTTGAAGGTGAGGGCAGTGTGAGTGCTATGCCACTGGGGACTCAGGGTCTAGACATCTTGGGCTGGGGGGCAAACCTCCACTTCCATGTGACCCAGCTAGACTCTGACAGGGCACAGGCAAAGTAGGGGTGGGGGCCCCTCTCTGATTTCCTTCAACTTCAATCAGATGAGCCCAAGGCATCAGAAAATCAGAGGCAGTGCAACTGCGGACATTCAGCAGATGAGAGGAACAAGACCCTGAACACAGTCATTGCCTGGTGTGGACCCAAACAGAGCTTGGTTAGAACCATAAGTGATAAGGCCATGAGAGGAGCTGGTGTGGTACCCTAGCACTGAGCTCTACCTACAACTTCTCAGGAAGCGGGGAACCAAAGCCCTAGTCCAGAGATGTATATGCAACTTGAGTGAGGCTTCCTCCTTAGCAAACTGGGAGAGGAAAATTCTCAGACATATCACTTATGCCCCAGGGCATAACTGGAAACCACAAAAAAAGACAAGAAGAACTAGATCAACCACCTGCTGAAGTCTGTCCCCAATGGGGAACTCTTCCATCAATAGTGATGGGAATGGGCTTTCCAACTCCACAACTCTAAGACTTAAAAGCACTATGATGTATTATCAGAATGGATGGGACAATCAGCATAAATGAGGAGGTTCAGAACCCAAAGCACTTGTCTACAGAACTAAAGACAGATTCCTATACAATAGTAAAACCCCAAATTCATGAAGTCCAGAGAACCATTCCCCACATCTGCCCTGCAAAAGGTTCCTGATGTGCTCTGCCTGGCTACTTACTTCAGTTACTCCAGAGTTCTGAGCAGCCTGGTCTAATGTGTTCCAGAAGTACAAGTCCCAGGAGGACATTGTTTCAAGAAAAAGATAAGACCTGAATGAAGCTGAACCATCAACTGATGACTTTACAGCAAGAGAGATGGTGGAGTGATCGGAGGGAGGAAAGGAAATGGGGGAACAAAGAGGGGGTAGGAGGGATGTGATTACATTATTCATGGAAAGGTTGTACCTAAGAAAAACAATAACTATACAAAGATGAACAAAGATATAAAAAAAATAAAGATATTAAATTTGAAACTAAAAAATAACAATTTGAAACAATTTCAAATAAAATGTTTTATTTGGTTACACAAACACACACACACACACACACACACACACACACACACATACATATTTCAGATCATTGTATTCCCCAGGGTTTTCCCACCACCCTGTCACCCATGAACCATCATTTTAATCTCTTGTGCCCATCCCTCGCCAGACTTTAGTCCACTCCCCCTCTCTTACTCTAAGCTTTAGTTCTATTGAGTTTTAAATTTTACTTGCCCTTCTGTTTATTTCTTTTCCCTAGGTCCTACATATAACAGAGAAGGTCATTCCTTATTTCTCTTTTTCCTTCTTGCTTATTTCTGCTAGCATCATTCCTTCTAGGGTCATACATATTACCACACATGCCTCAAACCATAAAATACAGAGAGGAAAATATAGTAAAACACTCCAAGATTTACACTTCAGAAACCTCTTTCAGAATACATCTACAGATGCTTAAAAAAATGAAGGAAAGCATAAACAGCTGGGACTACATCAAATTAAAAAGCTATGTACAGGGTGCCATGGGGAGGGGGGAAAAAAGAAAACCTTCTATACAGCAAAAGAGACAATAACCAAAACAAAAAGAAACCCAGCTGAATGGGAAAAATTGTTTGCCCTACATACAAATGATAATGGTGTGACAACAAAGATTGACAAAGAACTCACAGAACTTAACAAAAACAAAGCAAAAAGTCCAGTTAAAATATGGGAAGAACTAAAGTGACACTTCTCCAAAGAGGAAATACATACAAATGGCCAACAGACATATGAAAAAATGTTCAACATCAATAATTATCAGGGAAATGCAAATCAAAATGACAATGGATACTATATTACACCAGTAAGAATGATCTGTATCAAAAAAAAAAAAAAAGCGCAACAACTAGTGCAGACATGGATGTGGAGAAAAAGGAATACTTTTACACCACTGGTGGGAATGCAAACTGGTCCAGCCACTATGGAAGGCTGTTCAGACGACTGACAAACTACTGAAAATGGAACTAACTTTCGATCCAGCAATCCCACTTCTGGGAATCTACCCAAAGGATACAAAAACACTAATTCAAAAAGAAAACTGTACTTGGATGTTTATTGAAGCACTATTTACAACGTCAAGATATGGAAACAACACAAATGCCCCAAATAGAAGAATGGATCACAAAGTTGTGGTATATGTACACAATGGAATTTTTTTTTTTGAAACTAGGTCTCAGTATATTTGCCCATGGAACCGCAGGCTCCCGTTGCCCGGGATACCACGGACTCAAGCAATTGCCAGGCTCAGCCTCCCAGTTGGGACTCGAACCGCGATCCCCAGACCCCACTGTGACTCACAAGCTGTCACTTACAGGCATGTGCAACCATGCCCAGTCTCACAATGGAATATTACTCTAATCAAAATATTAAACTTCATTTTATTAGTAGAGAAACTACAAATGAAGCTGGGTATGGTGGTGTGCCCCTGTAATCCCAGCTACCTGGAAGACTGAGGCTAGGGATCACTTGAGTCTGGGGGTTCAAGACAACCCTGAGCAACATAGCAAGACCCAGTCTCTTAAAAAAAAAAATCAGATCAATTCCCAAAATTTTTGAAAAGACAATATTATATTTACCTTGTTCTGGGCCGCTGCTCATCTTCAGATTCACTAACTTCTTCACTAACTCCTGATTCTTGAAAATCAGAATCTTCAGAATCTTCACTGCTCACTTGAATAAAAATATATAGCTATTACATACTACTCAGTAGAAATGCAAACTACTTAACCAGTCAATAACTTCACATTAAAACTTAAAACACTGAGAATATCTGTTGTATGTACATGAACGAATAGTATATACTTAAATGTATTAAAAAAACCTAAATCATTTAATGATTCATATGGTGTTGATTATAATTCAAATGTATTTGAAATGATTGAAAATCTATTATTCTAAAATAAGTTAACTATGTATGAGTTAATGAAATATGGATTTGCCTGTCAATAAAATATATTAGTAATTAAAGTAAACATACTGATAAGAATTCTGGTTACTCAAAATAAGCAAAGTAGGCTGACAAGATGTAATAAGGACAATTATACGAACTTCATCATTTATGACAAATAAAAACTATTAACAAATAAAGAAATGTCCTAAGGACTCTGAAAAGAACAGTAAAAGACAGATGAGAAATTGAAATCAAAACTTCAATAATGATCCCTATACTTTAGGAAAGTTGAGGGAAGGGGTATGAGAGGCATGGGTTTTTTTTTTAATCCCCTTTCATGATTTAGGCAGGCTAAAGTCCAACATTAGAAACAGCACTGAAAGCAAATCTCTGGGAATAACACTATTTCTGAGTACAAGCCTAGGAAAAAAAGGCCATGTCACAAGAAACTAAGGTGAATCTCTACACTTTCTTGTCACTCCAAAATATTACCTCTCTATACTAACATTGCCACTATTACTAAAATCTTACAATACTCATCATTCTGGCAGAAGAAGTTGGGCAGGGGAAATATCAGATGGGCTTGGAATATCTTATGATTATTGAAATTGCAGCATGCACAAAAAGTTATCATTTCATGGAGAGGATCCAACTTCAAGGAACTCCCAACAGTGAAAGCAGGAACAATTTTAAACAAAAAATGAAATATTCAGTGTCTCTTTAGTCTATAGAGCACATTGTACTTCTCAAATAATTCAAAAATTGCTCTCCTACTCCAAGTGGCAAACAAGAGTTCACTTGCACTTCAGGAGTTAGGTAGTGAAGTCATCAGAATCTATCCCTATAACAAGAAAATTCTTTGACTATTTTTTAGTCAAAATTCTCAAGCAGATTTCACATTTAACTGCTCAAAGTACATATGGTTAGTTAATGTAAGATTCTCCAACTCTCAAGTATAATGAACATGCAAAAGAGATGTGCCACGTTTACAGCCTGACATACCCCAGTGTTCATAGCCAAGCACTACAAATTGAAAAGCAGGTTGACAAGGGCCTCTAGTCTGCCTTACAGTTGTTGTCTCATTTCCTATTATCCCTTTACCTTCCTCTACAGTTCAGCTATATGATAATAATTGTATTCCCTCAATCACCGATATTTGGCAGATGCTATAATTCCCCCACCCCGCCTCATGTGTAAATGTCCATATCCAACTCTTCAACACTTACAACTTGATCTCCTGGATAAAACTCCTTACCTCTATGAGATCTCTTTAAGAATAACACCCATTCTCCAAGAAGCTAAAGAAATGCTCTTTTGTTTCAAAGTATAACAGCACAACTACTATAAAATACATTCTTCATGGTACTACAGTTTCTAATAATATTAATAACAATAATGTTATTAAGCTAGTGACTGCCAAACCAGTCACATATAAAAATCACTGAGATGCTTTTAAAATATATCAAAGTCTAAATCCTATCCCTACCAATTATGTTGTAAATGGCTTGCATTTGGTCCATTTCATAAATATATTTTAAAATCCCTCAAGCTGAAAGCAACCATTGAAAAAATTAACTACTTATTCATTTTTTATGTCCTCAATGCTTTCCAAGACACTGGAAATACATGTAAGTACCCAATGTGGAAGGACTCAGGCTTTTAATTTAAAGAAAATGCAATATGACTACATAAAAGTTTTACCTATGAAGTTGCATTATTTTACCTGTATTCCATCTTCTAAACTGCATCTTCCTTAGAAAAGCATCATTTTTTTCCTGTTGTCTGCAATCTTATATTTTCTACAAAGTCATTAAGTATATCAATCATATTTATTTCTTTTCAGTCTAAATATGTAAGACGATTATAGGAAAAACATATCTTTGTGCTTTCACCAAGTTTGTGGTTTATCTTTCCATTCCAAATTCTTTCACTCATGTAATAGTTATTGCCATTTATGTTTATACTCAGTATTAATGGTCAAATGTCAGAAAATAGATATATATATTTATAAGCTTTATTACTTGAAACTAGCTCTAAAAATCAGCATTTTCCTTATATTTAGAATTAAAATGTCTTACCCTTTCTTCTATGTCTGCCTTTGGATTCTTTGTGCTCTTTAGACTTTGTCTTTTTTTCTTCTCCAGATTCTCCATCACTCACAGTCAATTTGTGCCTCAAAAGCCTATGCCTGTATCTTGGCTTCTTAGATTCTTCAGAATCAGAATCTGATTCAGAATTGACTTGATTTTTTGATTCTAGATGGAGAAAACACATCTATAAAATCTTCAGTTTTTCTTTAAAAAGTAAACCTATTTTACTTATTGTCAATTACTATGATTTATAGAACAGATTAGAACTGACGACTTACCTAGCCGTCATTGGTAACATCAAGTAAGAAACATCAGAAGTGATTATCAAATGTTGACTAAAATTACCAATACATATAGATTTTTAAAAAGACACAAAATACACTGCTCCAACATTCTCTGTTTTATAGTAGTGAAACAAAAGATGAACGATTATTAGTAGATACTCGAGAAAATGTAATAAATGTAGTAAATTAAAATGTTTTAATACAGATCACATGCATGTACTATGAAACTGTATGGTCAAAGAGTCTTTGAAGACTGAACTGGTCAATCAGATTATGATATCCTATACTTCTCTTTGAGAAGCTCACCCTCATCTCTCAGATTTTCTTCGATGTGTTTTTCAGCTCTTTTTTTCCCTTCTTCTGGTTCATCATCTGTAGACCCATCCTCATCAGAAGAAAGATTGGCTTTAATTTCTTCTAAAAGCATCTTCTTGGCAATTCTTAAGAGTAAAGAGAAAATAAAAAATTATTTGGTATTGAAGTACAACAAATTAGAAACAAAGAAAAGCATCTACATGAAAACAGAAATGTGTCAACAGATTTTATATCATTAATAAAAGAATACCAAAACCATGCTTTAACCAAAGCTATAATTAAAAGTTTTGAAAATATTCTTAGGACTAATCTTTCCCAATTCTATAAAATGAAAGGCTCAGAAACATTTGTACTATTTTAATCCATTGTTGGATAATGCTCCAAACCTATAGTTGCTCTGTTGTCATCCTATAATTACAATGGCATAAAGATCCACAAAAACAAACCAACTTTTTCAGATAAATGGCATCCAAAGGAAAAAACTCTTTGATAGGATTTACTCAATAGCAAAAACATATTCTTAGAAAATCTATGGGTAATAAACCACTTTGGTATAAAATTGTGCCTCAACCCACTGGACATTTTTGGTTCTTAAAGTTTCAATCTATTCATAAGTTCTGTGAGCCAGATAAATGCACACACCAATATTATGTATTGAAATAATCAGATATCCCTAATATTCAATTTTTTTTTTTTTTGCTTTTTTAGAAATCATTAATACTCAAGCTAGGGCAGAGAAGACAAAGGATATGAATGCCACTAATAAGACATATGGCAAGAAAAAATACAAATTACTTCATCTTTCTAAAAAAAAGTAGACAGTGTGGGTGATTCATAGCAAAATTCTCAACATGTTCCTCACAGACCAATTTGCTCATGGAAAAATCAGCAGCTAAAAATCTTACGAAAAAACTTAAGACCATATCATATTAAAATAAGATTTATTTCTAATTAATTTGTTTGGAATTATATTTGAAAATCAAAGGTAAATGCAATTGTACAGTAGCTATACAAAATGAAATGTTTTTTGATATGTCTGGGTGTCTTATCATTATCAATTCAAAAATCACAATCATACATAGATAAGTTCAAAAAGTGGCATGTTTCTCAGTTTTCCATGAATTACCTCTTATGGGATACTCTGCATTCAAGACTGAATCTCTAGCTCAGCCAAAAACTTAAGTGTTAAAATTATGAAACTTTTGCCATTTTCAGAATTGAAATTCCGCTATATATTTCTTATTCTGCATTCACAGTTCACCAAAAACTCATTGAATGGTAAATGTAAATGCATGCAAAAGCATTCTCAAATTTATTTGAAAAGAACATTGTTTATGGCTAGTAATTTTCAAAGATAGATACAGATTTAAAACAGACTACAAAAAAACAGGTAATCAATTCCACAAACGTTTCCTATATGTCTTTTGGTTCTTCCTCCTCTATGCAAAAGATAAAAAAATGTGTAAAGCAACACAGTTACCAATTGCTGGGGAAAACATGAATGAGCTTGCTTTTGGAGGGGCTCCTGATCTGATTGGTATTTCAATAAATTGGAAATTAGATCACTTCAATTTGAATATTACTTGAAGTGAGGTATAATCCACTGCTCTTACAATTCTAGATTAGCGGTTTGATGATTTGGTCTGTGGAGAGTAAACTTTAAAAAGTGCACTTATATAGGTATGCTGACTTTTCACTTTGCCAATAAAGAAATTCAAACGTAAGTATCATTCACTTTCACCATTAAAAAAACTCAACATACCCTTCATACAAACTATGAAAGTTTCAGAATAAAGCATAGTTTTTAAAATTTAATAAAAGTATCTGTGGGAAAACTTTCTAAAAGGAACCTTGCTACAAACTACATTGACATCTGCCATGGATAAGGGAAAACTTTATCAAAACAGTCTGGGTAAAAATTAGTGCTTTGCAATGAATAACAATGTGTATGTATAAAACATGAAGCATGGGATACTAGATTAGATGTAGAAAAACAGTTCACTGGAAGTCACAAGGATGTATTTTACCAGCAATTGGGAGGTACAATAATAGCCAAGAAAAATACAGCTACTAATTTAGTTACTCTAAAGATTAGTTCAATCAGACGATTTCAGTTTGTATTTACAAGCTCAATACAGACTGAAATTTCATATTACCCATTAAGACTTGTTTGAGATTTATAAGAAATCACAAGCATTTTTGTCTTTAAAAGTTTGAATTCCAAAGACTATGTCTACACTAAGCAAGAGGTGAAATATAAAACCTATATAATTTGTACTTAGATTCTAAACTGTCATGTAGATAAAGAAATGATACACAAGCTAGTAAGATACAATTTTATAACAACTAATAAATCATATACAGTGGATCCTCCTAAACTGAAGGAGATACATTCCTAGACATCCAGTGAATGCATGAAACCACAGATAGTATTGAACCCTATATATATAATATTTTCTGTTATACATTCACATGATACAATTTATAAATTAGGTACAATAAGAGATTAACAACAATAACTAATAAAGTCAAACAATCTACAGTAACTGTATATTGTAACAAATTATGAGAATGTAGTGTCTCTCTCAAAATATTTTATTACACATGGGTATAGCTGAACACAGGTAACAGAAATCACCGTAAGTGAAATTGGACAATAGAGATTACTGTAATAAATCATGGAAAATTAACGGAGATCCACATATTGAAGAATTATGCAATTTATCAGCAACCTTCCACTAAGATCATAAAGTATAGAACAATCACAGTTACTTAGAAATAGAAAAATACAAACTTCATTGAACGGTTATTTTCTTGAGATTGAAAGTTGTATAGAGTGAAGAAGACTCCCTAAACTTTACCACTCTAAGATATTTTAGATTTGCCCTCAATACCTTTTGACCAAAGGAAAATCTAAGGTACATTAAGTACAAAAAATAATAAAGCTAAATCTTACATGAATTATGACTGAAGTACAATATTTTTTAACACACTGTATCATGAACACAGCACATGATCTATACTTCAAAGTCAAAACTTAATTAGAAGGACAGAGCTTCGACCTGAGCACTCAGGAAACATATTGAGGTGAAATGTGTCCAATCAACAAAGCCTGCTGTGAGATGCTTTTAAAGGAAAAACTCCACTACTTTTACTCTGGAATCACAAGTCACAGAGACTTCAAGGACATCATCACTTGAGAAGAAGGTAAGGCTGGCTAAGCATCATTTTGGAGTTCTCGACTGAACCCAGGCTGATACGTATGTGATGGATGTATAGTCATGATCACTAGTTGATTATTTCTTCTGAAGTTTCTTTTCTTGAAGCTTTGGAGAAAATTTCTGAGAAAATCATTCAGACAGCAATGTGCTATCCCTGGTATCGCAATGCTCAATATTAAATGCTGGGGTAAGCTTAGTATCCATAAGTAGTCACAACTCTATCAGAAGCAGTAGAAGCCCCACACTGTGACACTCTGTGACACAAAACCTGGCATAGCTGGAAATGATGGATTCACTCTCCATTTAACTAAAGGGAAAAGGGAGGAAGCAAAACAATGCAGAAGGGGGGAACCAACAAAGAATGATAGGAACTGTTACATGAGAAAATGGTAGGCCCTCAAAACCCAAACAAGCTAAGCCATCTCAATACTAAGACAACAGCTCTTATGATTCCTTACACCAAGTATTAAAAAAGAGCGAAAGTAAAATAAACCTTGAGCCCACAAATACAAAGATGAATATAAAATCAGGAAAATCAATGTGAGAGAAAGTCAAGAAAGCCTTTAGTAACACTGAGTCTGTGTAGAAAAGAAATGATGTTTCATGTTTCAGCAGAGTTACACAGGAAAAGACAGTAAGCAACTCTTGCTGTTAGGTCAATGGATCAATAAAAGTGCAGTTTCTATTTAAAAAAGAGAAGGGAAAGAGATCAACAGAAGGATCTCTTGCAACTGGGGATCTTTAAAAAGTCCTTACCAAAAAAGTCAACACAAAATGTAAAAATGCATAAAGGACCAGAGGATTCAATTCTGTCATTTTACAGGTTAAGGAAACAGACTTAGAGAAGGGAAATGACTTGCTCAAAGAAACAAAGTTAATTAATGGCAAAGTCAGGAGTAAAACCTAATATCCTGAAATTCAATGGTAATAATTTTACTGTAACAGAGCAATACTCTCTACTCATTCACTACTTCCATGCTAATGAGTACATGGATAAATATACAGTAGTTGCATTATAAAAGATATCTTTTTGTCATTTATTTCCAATAAAATATGTAGAATGAAAGGATTCAAACTGATTTTGGTGATTAAAGAGGAAATCTAAACATTTTTAGTTCCATATGTGCAGAGTAGCACAATAGTTAGCTAAACAGAAAATTATAAAGAGAATTATAGGTTTAAGTGTATGCCCATTAAAATTACAATTGTCTAATATTATATCTAAAAGGCTGATATGTAAGACAATTGAAGTAACTATAAAGAATGAATTTGTGTATGTGAAAACAAAGAGGTGAATATGTGAAAACAAAGAGGTGAACACATACCCTACAAATAGATGTGAGGTTTTCTTTTAAAAAATTTACTTCAGAGTTAAAAATTTTAAAAAAATAAGTATTTCATGGAATTTCTATGGAATTCCTCATCTTTGAAATCCAAATACTTTTTAAACAGGTTCAAAATTAATATCCGGATGTGAATCTTTCTTAAAAAATGACTAAGACTATTTACACCCAAAAATGATAGGATTTACAGGTAACAATTTGAAACATTTTTTAGTCACATGTTTCACAATTCTTGAAGCTAATGGAAAACAGTTCTATTTTCTTTTGTGGTGAGGGTTCCAGAAAAATAATTATTTTACAACTTTTCACTTTAACTGGTAAGTACAAAAATAAAAGCTGTAAGGAATTAGGAAGCCAGTTTGTAAACAACTTATATGAAAGCAATAATGGGTTGAAAATACTCAAATTGCAAAATGTACAATTCACCCCACAAAAAAGCCAGTTTTAGAGGAAATTTTAACACGAAAAAATAAACATTGATGAAAATTTAGGAAAGTTATCTTATAAAGAAAAAGTTTAATATAATTTTATATCTAAAAAGCTGAACAATAAGTTACTTGTCTCAATTTTACTTTTAAATTTCAGCATTCAACACAAAGGAGGCATTAGTAAAATCAGAAAAATGAGTCATTTTTACTAACATTAGAATATTCAAACTCTTGGAGGGGGCAGAGGTGACTCATTTTATAGAAGTTGCAATATCATCAAAGAAGAGATGGGAAATCTGGATATATTTACGTTTTAAGCAGAGTTCACCAGTATATTGAAGGTATTTCTTTTTATGCTGGGACTTCTAGCATAAAAAAAGAGAACTGGTGATAAGTACCAATTTAGACATCTACAAATAGATCCTATTTACTAGTTGAACACCTGTGCTTTATTTAAGTGATGTACAGCAATTTAGCATAAAGACAAAGTAAATTGAAAAAAGTTATCTTAACACTGCCACTCAAAATCCTTACTCAACCACAAAAACAAGTAAAAGAGTTCTTTTAAATGCTACCTTTGCAGGGCACAGTGGCTCCTGCCTGCTTTTGAGTCCCGTCTGGGACCTATAGAGAGACCTACTTCCACAAAAATACAGCTGGGTGTGGTGGCGCATGCCTGTAATACCAGCGACCTGGGAAGCTGAGGTTGGGGATTGCTTGAGTCTGTGGTACCCCGGTCAACATGAACCTGCGGTTCCCCGGGCAAAAATAGCAAGACCTAGTCTCAAAAAATAAATAAATAAATAAAATTAAATTAAAAAATAAAATGCTACCTTTGTTTTTCATGAACAATAAAGAAGAATCAAAATAATTTTACTAAATAGGTACCATAAACTTTTTTTTTCACAAAAATTATTTCAGACATAGAAAATCTATATGGGAGATAAAGATGTATATAGAAGATAACATTTGTAAAGATGTCTAAAATGGAAATCAAGTGAAAATAATATATAGGAGGGACTTGAGATATACTCAAGCCATTAATCTTTGTTGAAATCAGATAATCATTAATAGTCTTCATTACTATGAACAACTAGGAATCTCTGATTGATACCCAAAATAAATTGAGTAACAACATTGTACAATACCACAGTGTCTTCATCAACAGATAGTAGCATGGAAAAATTACTTGCATATTTTACAATATGAAAGCAAAGTATTTCCAAACAACACTTTTAAATGTTCAAGGTTATAGTTCAGTTTAACTACAATTAAAAAGAACTTCCATTAACAATGGAAAATTTTATTTAATCTCCACATCGAATTTACCTATATGAAAAAGCATTTGTCCCATTCAGGGAAACCAGAAAAACAGTGGAGTATAGGTAGACCAAATTAAACATTCTTCAACTATAAACGTTAGGTTTGTATGAGACACAGAGGGTATCCATTTTTAAAATCTCAGCAAAGTCAAAATTTGGGTAAAAACAATAGAATGCTTACTTAGAAAAAAATTTAGCAATGTGTCTTATTTTCTTAAAAGTCCAATTTTAAATAATTTTTATACACTACAAAAAATACAAATAGAGAATATTCTAAAAATAATTCATTTTTCAGGGAAAATAGACTTCAGTGATTACTTAGTATACAATTTCGAAAGTTAATGATTCTCAATACTTAAAATGTTAAACTTCAAGGCATTTTCATCTTTTCATCAAGACTAATTCACAGAGCAGATATTTAAATATAAGACATTAGAAAATGTTTGGCTAAAATATCAATACGTTGAAAATTAAGAAATTGTCTTAGCAGAGTGGGAGTATGTTAGTCTCACAATGAAAACATTAAGAAATCAAAATGATTTTTTTAATGCTGGTATAAATGTAGAATTTCAACCATAATAAAATATGTATGAATAATTATCTGCTCAATGAAAGAATCAATTTAAAATACAGCTAACAGTTATTCAGCTTAACAATACCCACAGCCCTCGGACCAACTAGCTAACAGTTATTCAAAAAGCAGTATTAACATAATGACATTCAAACAGCTGACTTTAAAATTACATGCACAGATGTGAAATACATATAAATAAATAAATTTTAAAAAATATATTCTTCACAAAATTACATGTACATTAAAAAACCTATCAAACTTATTATGCTCCATTTCAAAAGATACATAGTTTTGGGTATATAATGACCTAAGAATATATAATCAATTTTTTAAAATAAAAAGGTACATAGGATGTAAGCTATAAAACAAAGTAAATTCTCAGTTCTACAAATTTTGAAATATAAAACTAGTCTACTACTTTCTTTTTAAAAGCTCAACCAAAATGATACTAAAATTTAAACCACATTGTCAACATGTTTTGTCATTGTTTATTAAGTAAATACAATTACATATCATATAATTAATTTACAAGTTGAGAACTATGTCACAATAGCATACATCTACATTCAAATTCAGAAATGATAGTATTTAATATGATAAAATAACAAACTTAGCTATTCATACTAAAATATTTAGCACATGACTATATTTTTGAAGGTGATCTCAAACGTGATCTTAATTTTTTAAATAGATAACAAAACTAATGTGAAATGTTTTAAAACTTTCCCACAAATATCTGTAATATGTATGCCACATTTAAGTGCATGTTTGGGGATTAAACTATTTACTTCATTAATTGCAGAAACATCAAAACTTCTTTTGCTACAAGCTAACATATATCTTGATTCTAACAAATTCTTCTAATTCTCATGAAAAGATATATAGAAATTAAATGTTTCAACAAGAAAAAGTTCTACAGGAATCTATTGTGTGCAAATAATTGCGAAGCATTTTCATTAATACACTATTTACTTCCCATAAACATTATGACTGAAATGCATTACAATACTGCCGAAAAGGGTAAATATATGAAATTTATACACAATTACAAAATTTTGTACAAATTTACACACAAGCACAATATGCTATCCTACTCCAAAATGTGCAATTGGAGAAAATACTCCCAAGATTTAATGGTGATGTACAAATAAATTTTGGTTACAATATGTTCAACTACTTTTTACCTATACTATTCATTGCCATTATATATACTAAAATAATTGGAAAAAGTATTTTTGCATCCATATTATTGGATAGCCAACAGGCATTAGGTATCTCTTCAGTACGTTAGATATAAAATAAGTTATGAATAGTTAATTTTACAAAAGTACATTAAACTGAGAGCAAAAGAAAACATTTCCAAAAATGAATTCTTCTTGAAAGTACTCACCAATGGTGCATTTTTTAAATCACAAATGTAAGTGTAAGCCTTATGATTTAGAGTAAAACAAAAAAGTAATAACATAAATGAAGTGGAAGCAATGCATTTTAAAAGAGAATCCATTTTTGAATGACTTTATAATCTCACTGTGATCATGTACTATACAAAATATCTTATGAAGAAAATGTATGCTGTACCATGTACGTTGACTGGTAAAAATAACTGAATCAAAAAATATAAGCAGCATGAGTCTTTCTGCCCATTACTAAGCTCTATTTAAACTTATAAAATCATTTATTGATCTTAATGAACAAAACTTTCTCAAATGTCAATCTTTAAAACAGAAAAATCTAGGTCAGGCGCGGTGGCTCGTGCCTGTAAGCTTCAGCCTATGAAGCGGCCGGGGCTAGGGATCACGGTTTGAGTCCCACCTGGGGCCCGTAGCGAGACCTAGTTCCAATAAAACAGCTGGGTGTGGTGGTGCACGCCTGTAATCCCAGCTACCTGGGAAGCTGAGTCTGGGGATTGCTTGAGTCTGTGGTACCCCGGGCAATGAGAGCCTGAGGTTCTATGGGCAAAATAGCGAGACCTAGTCTCAAAAAAATAAAAAAATAAAACAAAAATCTTACTAGTTTCAGCAAGATGAAAAACAGAACTAGAGTAACAGCAGGCACCACTAAATGAACTAAAACTTAATCCCTTACAAAATTATGACACAAACATCGTATTTTCGTAACATGAAAGCCTACTATAGGGCCGGGCACGGTGGCTCGTGCTTGTAAGCTTCAGCCTATGAAGCGGCCGGGGCTAGGGATTGCGGTTCGAGTCCCGCCTGGGGCCCGTAGTGAGACCTAGTTCCAAAAAAATAGCTGGGCGTGGTGGTGTATGCCTGTAATCCCAGCTACCTGGGAAGCTGAGGCTGGGGATTGCTTGAGTCTGTGGTACCCCGGGCAATGAGAGCCTACGGTTCCACGGGCAAAAATAGCGAGACCTAGTCTCAAAAAAAAAAAAAAAAGCCTACTATAAGGGATACATGGATAATTAATAGTGCTCTTTACTAAGATTATCAAGTCTACCATAGATTTTTGATGCTAGAATCAGGAAAAAATTTCATGCAGTATTTTGACTTCAGAGATGAGAAAATTTTGACAGAGAGAAGCTAAGTCAAAAACACAAAAGTTAGAACTGAAAGTCAGATATCATCCCCATTATTCAAAATTTCCATCTACAACATCAGGCTGTCTTCTATTAAATATTGTCTAGACTATACTATAGTCCAGGAAGAGTTTAAAAGATATATAAAAACATTATGATTGCATTCTTTAATATTTATGCTTTCTTTACTCTTCACTGATGGTATCTTTAGTTGTTCTAGAGCTCTGTAGTTAAGTAATTCTACACAGGCTACACTGTGTACAATTAAATCTACTGCTCAAATTTTATTAAAGATAATACTATTGTACTGTCTACTGTTTTATATGAAAAATGCAAATGAATTAAAAGCTAAAATCTAAATGAATCTGGACAAAATTGTAAAAATATACCTATTTTCAAAATGATTTCCTAAACATCTGACCAGTCTCCGTTTTTCACTTTGAAGAGATCCTCATAAATAGGAACACCATATTTGATGGAGACATCTGCTGTCACCAATTTATTCAAATGATATACTTTCATCAATAAAACAATCTGCCAAAATTTAAAAATTCTCAAAAAATTACCACAATTTACATAGAAAAATAAAATTGACAGTGCTGTATTTATAACACAGATTATGTGTGGTGTGTTATTTACATTTGCTTTCTTTTAAGGATTCGAAGTTAAACTCTCCTTTTCTGGCCTCTTTCAAATTTGCAGGAAAACAATGAATGAGTCTCCCTAAAGTAGGCACTCCTGGTTTTTACAATCTGATTGATGCTGTTTATGCCAAATACCAAGGGTGTATTATAATAAGACCTTACAGATGGACTCATACCTATTCTCAGGATCATTATCGTCTTCATCATCATCCACTGTGACAGGCACTGATTTAGATAAGGCTTCATCTCCTTGGAGAGAAAAAAGTGTACTTAAAATTAGGTTTAAAGTATCTATATAACTAAAACCATGTAAAATAAAAGTGAATAACAAAATTGTTAAAATAACTAGTGGGTGTTAAATTGTACTCTGGAATTCAAAATATGATTAAAAAGAATTTACAAGGAAAGAACAATGGGGGATTGAAGGTCAGCTGTAAAATGAATGCCTGAATCTTAGGTACCTCAAGGTCACACTGATTTAAATTCATCCTTCCCAATAAACATTCTTTATCATTAGTCATCATATTAACAAAAGCTTCTTACTTACATAAGCTTTGTAGTGATCCATTTTAAGTTAAAAGTTAATAGATACCTAGTTTATCCTAAATTAATGAAAACAGAAAAATTGTAATCAGTATTTTAGTAGTACCAAGTAATTTCAAAATTTACTTAATTATGGTATTAATGAGAAAAACCCATAGGTTTATTCAAATACAGCTAAGTCTTATTTAAAATTGTCTTAAATAATATTTAATATTGACAAATTTTCTTAACTATGACTTTAAGTGAAACAATATATAACAAAAGCAGATCCTCAAATAAAATGTTGATTTATTCCACATGGACGAGGACTGTATTTTTCTTATCAACGTTTATAATGAATGAAATGACATTACTCAAGGACCTGCTGTACAGTAAATCTTATTTCCTTTTTAATAGCTACATTCAATCAAAAGACACTTAGACTGAAAATCTAAAGCAATTAAAAGAAGTGCATTTAAGAGTCTGTAAATTCTTCCTCAAAAACAAACTTAAAGCCGGGCACGGTGGCTCATGCCTGTAAGCTTCAGTCTATGAAGCAGCTGGGGCTAGGGATCACAGTTCGAGTCCCACTCAGGACAACATAGCAAGACCTAGTCCCAAAAAATAGCTGGGCGTGGTAGCGCATGCCTGTAATCCCAGTTACCTGGGAAGCTGAGGTTGGGGATTGCTTGAGTCTGTGGTACCATGGGCAACGGGAGCCTGCGGTTCCACGGGCAAAAATAGTGAGACCTAGTCTCAAAAAAAAAAAAAAAAAAACTTAAATATTGAACTCTAATATAATATATGCTAACATATTTAGAAAGTATACTAATGCTTATTTTCAAATGCACTGAAGAAACTCAGAAAAAAAGTCACGGTCAAAAGGTTACATACTTCATGATCACATCTCAAAAATAACAAAAATACAAAGATGAAAAACAGATTAACAGTTTCCATGGGTTAAGAATGGGGAAACAAGAACAAGAAGGTATGCATAAAAGCATAATGCCAAAGAACCTTCTGGCAGTGGAACATTTTGCTATCTTGATTGTGGTGGTTGTTATACAAAGCTACACATGATACAGTTACAAAGAATTATACTTACACATACACATACACACAAATGAATACATGTAAATGGTGAAATCTGAGTAAATCTTTCCTTTCCTGGTTTTGACACTGTACTATAGTGTCAAAAGTTATGCAAGATGTTACCACTTGGGAAAACTGAATGAAAGATAGCCAAGGACCCCTGTACTTTATTTTCTTGCAACTTCCTGTGAATCTATTTCCAAACAAAGCGCAAAAAAACGAAAATTAAAAAGGTACATTAATGGATAGGCTATACTGATAGGTATGTGATAAAACACAGTACAATGTTAATGGCAGGAACTTTTGTGCATAAATTTTTTTTCATAAAAAAATATTGGGGAAATGTCGAAAGAGATAAACCCAAGAATACAGATACTTGCATGTTCACTTTAGAAATATATTAAACATAGAAAAGTAAAAATAGCCGGGCACGGTGGCTCGTGCTTGTAAGCTTCAGCCTATGAAGCGGCCGGGGCTAGGGATCGCGGTTCGAGTCCCGCCTGGGGCCCGTAGTGAGACCTAGTTCCAAAAAATAGCTGGGCGTGGTGGAGCGTGCCTGTAATCCCAGCTACCTGGGAAGCTGAGGCTGGGGATTGCTTGAGTCTGTGGTACCCTGGGCAACAAGAGCCTGCGGTTCCATGGGCAAAAACAGCAAGACCCAGTTTCCAAAAAAAAAAAAAAAAAGTAAAAATAAATCTCACAATATCGCAGCAAAGTCATATGCAGCTGACCCTTGAACAATGTTGGGGGTTAGGGTCCTGGTCCCTGTTGCACTTGAAAATTCAAATAGAAATTTTAACTCCCCCAACGCCGGGCACGATGGCGCGTGCTTGTAAGCAACAGATTATGGAGTCGCAGCGCGGTCCGGGGATCACGGTTCGAGTACCACCCAGGCCAGCACAGCAAGACCTAGTCCTAAAAAATAGCTGGGCGTGGTGACACACGCCTGTAATCCTTGCTACCTGGGAAGCTGAGGCAGGGGATTCCTTGAGTCCGTGGTACCATGGGCAACATGAGCTTGTGGTTCCATGGGCAAAATATAGTGAGACCTAGTCTCAAAAAAAAAAAAAAAATTTAACTCCCCCAAAAAATAACAACCTGCTGTTTTACCAGCAATCTTATTAGTTACATAGTCTATTAAAACATTTTGCTTATATATACATTATATACTACATTATTATAATGAAGAAAGCTAGAGAAGACAATTACAGAAAGTCTCCCCAAATTTTTCAAATATATTTTTTAAAATCTGCGTATAGGCCAGGAATGGTGGCGCATGCCTGTAAGTGGCAGTCTAGGAAGCCGCGCCCAGGCCAGGAATTGCGGTTCGAGTCCCACCAGGGGCAGAGAGCGAAACCTAGTTCCAAAAAATATAGGTGGGCGTGGTGAACGCGCACCTGTAATCCCAGCTACCTGGGAAGCTGAGGCTGGGGGTTGCTTGATTCAGTGGTATCCCAGGTAACGTGAGCCTGCGGCTCCACAGGCAAAAACAGCGAGACCTAGTCTCCAAAAAAAAAAAAAAAAAAATACATAAATAAAATAAAAGCTACATATAAGTGGACCAAGGCAGTTCAAACCTGCGTTGTTCAAGAGTCAAATGTACCTCATTCAAGCATACAAATTTTCAAATGAAATACCACTAGGAATGCTACTTTATTGCCCCTTTCAAAAATTTGACCCAACCTTTAACACTGAGTTCAAATACTACCTGTTAAATCTTCCTTTAAATGTTCAGATTAAATGACATGCTTGCTGCGGGCACGGTGGCTCGTGCCTGTAAGCTTCAGCCTATGAAGCGGCTGGGGCTAGGGATCGCGGTTCGAGTCCCGCCTAGGGGCCATAGCGAGACCTAGTTTGAAAAAAATAGCTGGGCATGGTGGAGCGTGCCTGTAATCCCAGCTACCTGGGAAGCTGAGGCTGGGGATTGCTTGAGTCTGTGGTACCCCGGGCAACGAGAGCCTGCGGTCCCATGGGCAAAAATAGCAAGACCTCGTCTAAAAAAAAAAAGAAAAAAAGAAAAAAAAAGAAATTGCAGTCCACAGAGCGATAGACATAGATCATTTAAAAAATATATACCAGAAAGA